>CALNHX010001357.1:0-231628 GCA_940337035.1 Agriotes lineatus | reverse complement strand
AACAATTGAATGCAACGCTATAAGTAGTTGGCAGGTGATATATCGTCATTTCAGTACCTTTATCGTTGTGCAGTAGCCGTTGTAAATCAACTAAGTTTTATATATATATTTAGAATTGTTTAGCTACTCCATTAACACGAATCTTCAATTCCAATTACGAAATTAGAAAGTCACCGTAAATGTATAGCTTGTACTGCGCAGAATACTTCTTAAAACCTGCCTAATTGTGCTAAACATTGCTTGCAGATGCTTGCAAATTTTCTATATTAACCAATTTAACAATTGAATGCAACGCTATAAGTAGTTGGCAGGTGATATATCGTCATTTCAGTACCTTTATCGTTGTGCAGTAGCCGTTGTAAATCAACTAAGTTTTATATATATATTTAGAATTGTTTAGCTACTCCATTAACACGAATCTTCAATTCCAATTACGAAATTAAAAAGTCACCGTAAATGTATAGCTTGTACTGCGCAGAATACTTCTTAAAACCTGCCTAATTGTGCTAAACATTGCTTGCAGATGCTTGCAAATTCTCTGTATTAAAAAATTTTACAATTGCATGCAACGCTATAAGTAGTTGGCAGGTGATATATCGTCATTTCAGTAACTTTATCGGTGTGCAGTAGCCGTTGTAAATCAACTAAGTTTTATATATATATTTAGAATTGTTTAGCTACTCCATTAACACGAATCTTCAATTCCAATTACGAAATTAAAAAGTCGCCGTAACTGTATAGCTTGTACTGCGCAGAATACTTCTTAAAACCTGCCTAATTGTGCTAAACATTACTTGCAAATGCTTGCAAATTCTCTATATTAACCAATTTAACAATTGCATGCAACGCCATAAGTAGTTGGCAGGTGATATATCGTCATTTCTGTAACTTTATCGGTGTGCAGTAGCCGTTGTAAATCAACTAAGTTTTATATATATATTTAGAATTGTTTAGCTACTCCATTAACACGAATCTTTAATTCCAATTACGAAATTAGAAAGTCACCGTAAGTGTATAGCTTGTACTGCGCAGAATACTTCTTAAAACCTGCCTAATTGTGCTAAACATTGCTTGCAGATGCTTGCAAATTCTCTATATTAACCAATTTAACAATTGCATGCAACGCTATAAGTAGTTGGCAGGTGATATATCGTCATTTCAGTAACTTTATCGGTGTGGAGTAGCCGTTGTAAATCAACTAAGTTTTATATATATATTTAGAATTGTTTAGCTACTCCATTAACACGAATCTTCAGTTCATGCTACGGACTTAGTAAGATTCCGTAAATGCATAGCATGTACTGTGCAGAATACTAATCGAAACCTGCCCAAGCGTGCCAAACGTTGCTTGCAGATGCTGGTATTAATTCTCTAACCAATTTAACAATTGCGTGCAATGCTGTTAATAGTCGGCATGTCATATATTGTGATTTTAGTAACTTTATCGGTGTGCAGTAACCGTTGTAAATCAACTAAATTTTATGTATAGACTAAAAATTGTTTAGCTACTCCATTAACACGAATCTTCAATTCCAGATACGAAATTAGAAAGTCACCGTAAATGTATAGCTTGTACTGCGCAGAATACTTCTTAAAACCTGCCTAATTGTGCTAAACATTGCTTGCAGATGCTTGCAAATTCTCTATATTAACCAATTTAACAATTGCATGCAACGCTATAAGTAGTTCGCAGGTGATATATCGTCATTTCAGTAACTTTATCGGTGTGCAGTAGCCGGTGTAAATCAACTAAGTTTTATATATATATATTTAGAATTGTTTAGCTACTCCATTAACACAAATCTTCAATTCCAGATATGAAATTAGAAAGTCACCGTACATGTATAGCTTGTACTGCGCAAAATACTTCTTAAAACCTGCCTAATTGTGCTAAACATTGCTTGCAGATGCTTGCAAATTCTCTATATTAACCAATTTAACAATTGCATGCAACGCTATAAGTAGTTGGCAGGTGATATATCGTCATTTCAATAACTTTATCGGTGTGCAGTAGCCGTTGTAAATCAACTAACTTTTATATATATATATTTAGAATTGTTTAGCTACTCCATTAACACGAATCTTCAATTCCAGATATGAAATTAGAAAGTCACCGTAAATGTATAGCTTGTACCGCGCAGAAGACTTCTTAAAACCTGCCTAATTGTGCTAAACATTGCTTGCAGATGCTTGCAAATTCTCTATATTAACCAATTTAACAATTGCATGCAAGGCTATAAGTAGTTGGCAGGTGATATATCGTCATTTCAGTAACTTTATCGGTGTGCAGTAGCCGTTGTAAATCAACTAAGTTTTATATATATATTTAGAATTGTTTAGCTACTCCATTAACACGAATCTTCAATTCCAGATATGAAATTAGAAAGTCACCGTAAATGTATAACTTGTACTGCGCAGAATACTTCTTAAAACCTGCCTAATTGTGCTAAACATTGCTTGCAGATGCTTGCAAATTCTCTATATTAACCAATTTAACAATTGCATGCAACGCTATAAGTAGTTGGCAGGTGATATATCGTCATTTCAGTAACTTTATCGGTGTGCAGTAGCCGTTGTAAATCAACTAAGTTTTATATATATATTTAGAATTGTTTAGCTACTCCATTAACACGAATCTTCAATTCCAGATATGAAATTAGAAAGTCACCGTAAATGTATAACTTGTACTGCGCAGAATACTTCTTAAAACCTGCCTAATTGTGCTAAACATTGCTTGCAGATGCTTGCAAATTCTCTATATTAACCAATTTAACAATTGCATGCAACGCTATAAGTAGTTGGCAGGTGATATATCGTCATTTCAGTAACTTTATCGGTGTGCAGTAGCCGTTGCAAATCAACTAAGTTTTATATATATATTTAGAATTTTTTAGCTACTCCATTAACACGAATCTTCAATTCCAATTACGAAATTAGAAAGTCACCGTAAATGTATAGCTTGTACTGCGCAGAATACTTCTTAAAACCTGCCTAATTGTGCTAAACATTGCTTGCAGATGCTTGCAAATTCTCTATATTAACCAATTTAACAATTGCATGCAACGCCATAAGTAGTTGGCAGGCGATATATCGTCATTTCAATAACTTTATCGGTGTGCAGTAGCCGTTGTAAATCAACTAACTTTTATATATATATATTTAGAATTGTTTAGCTACTCCATTAACACGAATCTTCAATTCCAGATATGAAATTAGAAAGTCACCGTAAATGTATAGCTTGTACCGCGCAGAAGACTTCTTAAAACCTGCCTAATTGTGCTAAACATTGCTTGCAGATGCTTGCAAATTCTCTATATTAACCAATTTAACAATTGCATGCAAGGCTATAAGTAGTTGGCAGGTGATATATCGTCATTTCAGTAACTTTATCGGTGTGCAGTAGCCGTTGTAAATCAACTAAGTTTTATATATATATTTAGAATTGTTTAGCTACTCCATTAACACGAATCTTCAATTCCAGATATGAAATTAGAAAGTCACCGTAAATGTATAACTTGTACTGCGCAGAATACTTCTTAAAACCTGCCTAATTGTGCTAAACATTGCTTGCAGATGCTTGCAAATTCTCTATATTAACGAATTTAACAATTGCATGCAACGCTATAAGTAGTTGGCAGGTGATATATCGTCATTTCAGTAACTTTATCGGTGTGCAGTAGCCGTTGTAAATCAACTAAGTTTTATATATATATTTAGAATTGTTTAGCTACTCCATTAACACGAATCTTCAATTCCAGATATGAAATTAGAAAGTCACCGTAAATGTATAACTTGTACTGCGCAGAATACTTCTTAAAACCTGCCTAATTGTGCTAAACATTGCTTGCAGATGCTTGCAAATTTTCTATATTAACCAATTTAACAATTGAATGCAACGCTATAAGTAGTTGGCAGGTGATATATCGTCATTTCAGTACCTTTATCGTTGTGCAGTAGCCGTTGTAAATCAACTAAGTTTTATATATATATTTAGAATTGTTTAGCTACTCCATTAACACGAATCTTCAATTCCAATTACGAAATTAGAAAGTCACCGTAAATGTATAGCTTGTACTGCGCAGAATACTTCTTAAAACCTGCCTAATTGTGCTAAACATTGCTTGCAGATGCTTGCAAATTCTCTATATTAACCAATTTAACAATTGCATGCAACGCTATAAGTAGTTGGCAGGTGATATATCGTCATTTCAGTAACTTTATCGGTGTGCAGTAGCCGTTGTAAATCAACTAAGTTTTATATATATATTTAGAATTGTTTAGCTACTCCATTAACACGAATCTTCAGTTCATGGTACGGACTTAGTAAGATTCCGTAAATGCATAGCATGTACTGTGCAGAATACTAATCGAAACCTGACCAAGCGTGCCAAACGTTGCTTGCAGATGCTGGTGTTAATTCTCTAACCAATTTAATAATTGCGTGTAATGCTGTTAATAGTCGGCATGTCATATATTGTGATTTTAGTAACTTTATCGGTGTGCAGTAACCGTTGTAAATCAACTAAATTATATGTCTAGACTAAAAATTGTTTAGCTACTCCATTAACAGGAATCTTCAATTCCAGATACAAAATTAGAAAGTCACCGTAAATGTATAGCTTGTACTGCGCACAATACTTCTTAAAACCTGCCTAATTGTGCTAAACAATGGTTGCAGATGCTTGCAAATTCTCTATATTAACCAATTTAACAATTGCATGCAACGCCATAAGTAGTTCGCAGGTGATATATCGTCATTTCAGTAACGTTATCTGTGTGCAGTAGCCGTTGTAAATCAACTAAGTTTTATATATATATTTAGAATTGTTTAGCTACTCCATTAACACGAATCTTCAATTCCAATTACGAAATTAGAAAGTCACCGTAAATGTATAGCTTGTACTGCGCAGAATAATTCTTAAAACCTGCCTAATTGTGCTAAACATTGCTTGCAGATGCTTGCAAATTCTCTATATTAAAAAATTTAACAATTGCATGCAACGCTATAAGTAGTTGGCAGGTGATATATCGTCATTTCAGTAACTTTATCGGTGTGCAGTAGCCGTTGTAAATCAACTAAGTTTTATATATATATTTAGAATTGTTTAGCTACTCCATTAACACAAATCTTCAATTCCAGATATGAAATTAGAAAGTCACCGTACATGTATAGCTTGTACTGCGCAGAATACTTCTTAAAACCTGCCTAATTGTGCTAAACATTGCTTGCAGATGCTTGCAAATTCTCTATATTAAAAAATTTAACAATTGCATGCAACGCTATAAGTAGTTGGCAGGTGATATATCGTCATTTCAGTAACTTTATCGGTGTGCAGTAGCCGTTGTAAATCAACTAAGTTTTATATATATATTTAGAATTGTTTAGCTACTCCATTAACACGAATCTTCAATTCCAATTACGAAATTAGAAAGTCACCGTAAATGTATAGCTTGTACTGCGCAGAATACTTCTTAAAACCTGCCTAATTGTGCTAAACATTGCTTGCAGATGCTTGCAAATTCTCTATATTAACCAATTTAACAATTGCATGCAACGCTATAAGTAGTTGGCAGGTGATATATCGTCATTTCAGTAACTTTATCGGTGTGCAGTAGCCGTTGTAAATCAACTAAGTTTTATATATATATTTAGAATTGTTTAGCTACTCCATTAACACGAATCTTCAGTTCATGGTACGGACTTAGTAAGATTCCGTAAATGCATAGCATGTACTGTGCAGAATACTAATCGAAACCTGACCAAGCGTGCCAAACGTTGCTTGCAGATGCTGGTGTTAATTCTCTAACCAATTTAATAATTGCGTGTAATGCTGTTAATAGTCGGCATGTCATATATTGTGATTTTAGTAACTTTATCGGTGTGCAGTAACCGTTGTAAATCAACTAAATTATATGTCTAGACTAAAAATTGTTTAGCTACTCCATTAACAGGAATCTTCAATTCCAGATACAAAATTAGAAAGTCACCGTAAATGTATAGCTTGTACTGCGCAGAATACTTCTTAAAACCTGCCTAATTGTGCTAAACATTGCTTGCAGATGCTTGCAAATTCTCTATATTAACCAATTTAACAATTGCATGCAAGGCTATAAGTAGTTGGCAGGTGATATATCGTCATTTCAGTAACTTTATCGGTGTGCAGTAGCCGTTGTAAATCAACTAAGTTTTATATATATATTTAGAATTGTTTAGCTACTCCATTAACACGAATCTTCAATTCCAGATATGAAATTAGAAAGTCACCGTAAATGTATAACTTGTACTGCGCAGAATACTTCTTAAAACCTGCCTAATTGTGCTAAACATTGCTTGCAGATGCTTGCAAATTCTCTATATTAACCAATTTAACAATTGAATGCAACGCTATAAGTAGTTGGCAGGTGATATATCGTCATTTCAGTACCTTTATCGTTGTGCAGTAGACGTTGTAAATCAACTAAGTTTTATATATATATTTAGAATTGTTTAGCTACTCCATTAACACGAATCTTCAATTCCAATTACGAAATTAGAAAGTCACCGTAAATGTATAGCTTGTACTGCGCAGAATACTTCTTAAAACCTGCCTAATTGTGCTAAACATTGCTTGCAGATGCTTGCAAATTCTCTATATTAACCAATTTAACAATTGCATGCAACGCTATAAGTAGTTGGCAGGTGATATATCGTCATTTCAGTAACTTTATCGGTGTGCAGTAGCCGTTGTAAATCAACTAAGTTTTATATATATATTTAGAATTGTTTAGCTACTCCATTAACACGAATCTTCAATTCCAGATATGAAATTAGAAAGTCACCGTAAATGTATAACTTGTACTGCGCAGAATACTTCTTAAAACCTGCCTAATTGTGCTAAACATTGCTTGCAGATGCTTGCAAATTTTCTATATTAACCAATTTAACAATTGAATGCAACGCTATAAGTAGTTGGCAGGTGATATATCGTCATTTCAGTACCTTTATCGTTGTGCAGTAGCCGTTGTAAATCAACTAAGTTTTATATATATATTTAGAATTGTTTAGCTACTCCATTAACACGAATCTTCAATTCCAATTACGAAATTAGAAAGTCACCGTAAATGTATAGCTTGTACTGCGCAGAATACTTCTTAAAACCTGCCTAATTGTGCTAAACATTGCTTGCAGATGCTTGCAAATTTTCTATATTAACCAATTTAACAATTGAATGCAACGCTATAAGTAGTTGGCAGGTGATATATCGTCATTTCAGTACCTTTATCGTTGTGCAGTAGCCGTTGTAAATCAACTAAGTTTTATATATATATTTAGAATTGTTTAGCTACTCCATTAACACGAATCTTCAATTCCAATTACGAAATTAAAAAGTCACCGTAAATGTATAGCTTGTACTGCGCAGAATACTTCTTAAAACCTGCCTAATTGTGCTAAACATTGCTTGCAGATGCTTGCAAATTCTCTGTATTAAAAAATTTTACAATTGCATGCAACGCTATAAGTAGTTGGCAGGTGATATATCGTCATTTCAGTAACTTTATCGGTGTGCAGTAGCCGTTGTAAATCAACTAAGTTTTATATATATATTTAGAATTGTTTAGCTACTCCATTAACACGAATCTTCAATTCCAATTACGAAATTAAAAAGTCGCCGTAACTGTATAGCTTGTACTGCGCAGAATACTTCTTAAAACCTGCCTAATTGTGCTAAACATTACTTGCAAATGCTTGCAAATTCTCTATATTAACCAATTTAACAATTGCATGCAACGCCATAAGTAGTTGGCAGGTGATATATCGTCATTTCTGTAACTTTATCGGTGTGCAGTAGCCGTTGTAAATCAACTAAGTTTTATATATATATTTAGAATTGTTTAGCTACTCCATTAACACGAATCTTTAATTCCAATTACGAAATTAGAAAGTCACCGTAAGTGTATAGCTTGTACTGCGCAGAATACTTCTTAAAACCTGCCTAATTGTGCTAAACATTGCTTGCAGATGCTTGCAAATTCTCTATATTAACCAATTTAACAATTGCATGCAACGCTATAAGTAGTTGGCAGGTGATATATCGTCATTTCAGTAACTTTATCGGTGTGGAGTAGCCGTTGTAAATCAACTAAGTTTTATATATATATTTAGAATTGTTTAGCTACTCCATTAACACGAATCTTCAGTTCATGCTACGGACTTAGTAAGATTCCGTAAATGCATAGCATGTACTGTGCAGAATACTAATCGAAACCTGCCCAAGCGTGCCAAACGTTGCTTGCAGATGCTGGTATTAATTCTCTAACCAATTTAACAATTGCGTGCAATGCTGTTAATAGTCGGCATGTCATATATTGTGATTTTAGTAACTTTATCGGTGTGCAGTAACCGTTGTAAATCAACTAAATTTTATGTATAGACTAAAAATTGTTTAGCTACTCCATTAACACGAATCTTCAATTCCAGATACGAAATTAGAAAGTCACCGTAAATGTATAGCTTGTACTGCGCAGAATACTTCTTAAAACCTGCCTAATTGTGCTAAACATTGCTTGCAGATGCTTGCAAATTCTCTATATTAACCAATTTAACAATTGCATGCAACGCTATAAGTAGTTCGCAGGTGATATATCGTCATTTCAGTAACTTTATCGGTGTGCAGTAGCCGGTGTAAATCAACTAAGTTTTATATATATATATTTAGAATTGTTTAGCTACTCCATTAACACAAATCTTCAATTCCAGATATGAAATTAGAAAGTCACCGTACATGTATAGCTTGTACTGCGCAAAATACTTCTTAAAACCTGCCTAATTGTGCTAAACATTGCTTGCAGATGCTTGCAAATTCTCTATATTAACCAATTTAACAATTGCATGCAACGCTATAAGTAGTTGGCAGGTGATATATCGTCATTTCAATAACTTTATCGGTGTGCAGTAGCCGTTGTAAATCAACTAACTTTTATATATATATATTTAGAATTGTTTAGCTACTCCATTAACACGAATCTTCAATTCCAGATATGAAATTAGAAAGTCACCGTAAATGTATAGCTTGTACCGCGCAGAAGACTTCTTAAAACCTGCCTAATTGTGCTAAACATTGCTTGCAGATGCTTGCAAATTCTCTATATTAACCAATTTAACAATTGCATGCAAGGCTATAAGTAGTTGGCAGGTGATATATCGTCATTTCAGTAACTTTATCGGTGTGCAGTAGCCGTTGTAAATCAACTAAGTTTTATATATATATTTAGAATTGTTTAGCTACTCCATTAACACGAATCTTCAATTCCAGATATGAAATTAGAAAGTCACCGTAAATGTATAACTTGTACTGCGCAGAATACTTCTTAAAACCTGCCTAATTGTGCTAAACATTGCTTGCAGATGCTTGCAAATTCTCTATATTAACCAATTTAACAATTGCATGCAACGCTATAAGTAGTTGGCAGGTGATATATCGTCATTTCAGTAACTTTATCGGTGTGCAGTAGCCGTTGTAAATCAACTAAGTTTTATATATATATTTAGAATTGTTTAGCTACTCCATTAACACGAATCTTCAATTCCAGATATGAAATTAGAAAGTCACCGTAAATGTATAACTTGTACTGCGCAGAATACTTCTTAAAACCTGCCTAATTGTGCTAAACATTGCTTGCAGATGCTTGCAAATTCTCTATATTAACCAATTTAACAATTGCATGCAACGCTATAAGTAGTTGGCAGGTGATATATCGTCATTTCAGTAACTTTATCGGTGTGCAGTAGCCGTTGCAAATCAACTAAGTTTTATATATATATTTAGAATTTTTTAGCTACTCCATTAACACGAATCTTCAATTCCAATTACGAAATTAGAAAGTCACCGTAAATGTATAGCTTGTACTGCGCAGAATACTTCTTAAAACCTGCCTAATTGTGCTAAACATTGCTTGCAGATGCTTGCAAATTCTCTATATTAACCAATTTAACAATTGCATGCAACGCCATAAGTAGTTGGCAGGCGATATATCGTCATTTCAATAACTTTATCGGTGTGCAGTAGCCGTTGTAAATCAACTAACTTTTATATATATATATTTAGAATTGTTTAGCTACTCCATTAACACGAATCTTCAATTCCAGATATGAAATTAGAAAGTCACCGTAAATGTATAGCTTGTACCGCGCAGAAGACTTCTTAAAACCTGCCTAATTGTGCTAAACATTGCTTGCAGATGCTTGCAAATTCTCTATATTAACCAATTTAACAATTGCATGCAAGGCTATAAGTAGTTGGCAGGTGATATATCGTCATTTCAGTAACTTTATCGGTGTGCAGTAGCCGTTGTAAATCAACTAAGTTTTATATATATATTTAGAATTGTTTAGCTACTCCATTAACACGAATCTTCAATTCCAGATATGAAATTAGAAAGTCACCGTAAATGTATAACTTGTACTGCGCAGAATACTTCTTAAAACCTGCCTAATTGTGCTAAACATTGCTTGCAGATGCTTGCAAATTCTCTATATTAACGAATTTAACAATTGCATGCAACGCTATAAGTAGTTGGCAGGTGATATATCGTCATTTCAGTAACTTTATCGGTGTGCAGTAGCCGTTGTAAATCAACTAAGTTTTATATATATATTTAGAATTGTTTAGCTACTCCATTAACACGAATCTTCAATTCCAGATATGAAATTAGAAAGTCACCGTAAATGTATAACTTGTACTGCGCAGAATACTTCTTAAAACCTGCCTAATTGTGCTAAACATTGCTTGCAGATGCTTGCAAATTTTCTATATTAACCAATTTAACAATTGAATGCAACGCTATAAGTAGTTGGCAGGTGATATATCGTCATTTCAGTACCTTTATCGTTGTGCAGTAGCCGTTGTAAATCAACTAAGTTTTATATATATATTTAGAATTGTTTAGCTACTCCATTAACACGAATCTTCAATTCCAATTACGAAATTAGAAAGTCACCGTAAATGTATAGCTTGTACTGCGCAGAATACTTCTTAAAACCTGCCTAATTGTGCTAAACATTGCTTGCAGATGCTTGCAAATTCTCTATATTAACCAATTTAACAATTGCATGCAACGCTATAAGTAGTTGGCAGGTGATATATCGTCATTTCAGTAACTTTATCGGTGTGCAGTAGCCGTTGTAAATCAACTAAGTTTTATATATATATTTAGAATTGTTTAGCTACTCCATTAACACGAATCTTCAGTTCATGGTACGGACTTAGTAAGATTCCGTAAATGCATAGCATGTACTGTGCAGAATACTAATCGAAACCTGACCAAGCGTGCCAAACGTTGCTTGCAGATGCTGGTGTTAATTCTCTAACCAATTTAATAATTGCGTGTAATGCTGTTAATAGTCGGCATGTCATATATTGTGATTTTAGTAACTTTATCGGTGTGCAGTAACCGTTGTAAATCAACTAAATTATATGTCTAGACTAAAAATTGTTTAGCTACTCCATTAACAGGAATCTTCAATTCCAGATACAAAATTAGAAAGTCACCGTAAATGTATAGCTTGTACTGCGCACAATACTTCTTAAAACCTGCCTAATTGTGCTAAACAATGGTTGCAGATGCTTGCAAATTCTCTATATTAACCAATTTAACAATTGCATGCAACGCCATAAGTAGTTCGCAGGTGATATATCGTCATTTCAGTAACGTTATCTGTGTGCAGTAGCCGTTGTAAATCAACTAAGTTTTATATATATATTTAGAATTGTTTAGCTACTCCATTAACACGAATCTTCAATTCCAATTACGAAATTAGAAAGTCACCGTAAATGTATAGCTTGTACTGCGCAGAATACTTCTTAAAACCTGCCTAATTGTGCTAAACATTGCTTGCAGATGCTTGCAAATTCTCTATATTAAAAAATTTAACAATTGCATGCAACGCTATAAGTAGTTGGCAGGTGATATATCGTCATTTCAGTAACTTTATCGGTGTGCAGTAGCCGTTGTAAATCAACTAAGTTTTATATATATATTTAGAATTGTTTAGCTACTCCATTAACACAAATCTTCAATTCCAGATATGAAATTAGAAAGTCACCGTACATGTATAGCTTGTACTGCGCAGAATACTTCTTAAAACCTGCCTAATTGTGCTAAACATTGCTTGCAGATGCTTGCAAATTCTCTATATTAAAAAATTTAACAATTGCATGCAACGCTATAAGTAGTTGGCAGGTGATATATCGTCATTTCAGTAACTTTATCGGTGTGCAGTAGCCGTTGTAAATCAACTAAGTTTTATATATATATTTAGAATTGTTTAGCTACTCCATTAACACGAATCTTCAATTCCAATTACGAAATTAGAAAGTCACCGTAAATGTATAGCTTGTACTGCGCAGAATACTTCTTAAAACCTGCCTAATTGTGCTAAACATTGCTTGCAGATGCTTGCAAATTCTCTATATTAACCAATTTAACAATTGCATGCAACGCTATAAGTAGTTGGCAGGTGATATATCGTCATTTCAGTAACTTTATCGGTGTGCAGTAGCCGTTGTAAATCAACTAAGTTTTATATATATATTTAGAATTGTTTAGCTACTCCATTAACACGAATCTTCAGTTCATGGTACGGACTTAGTAAGATTCCGTAAATGCATAGCATGTACTGTGCAGAATACTAATCGAAACCTGACCAAGCGTGCCAAACGTTGCTTGCAGATGCTGGTGTTAATTCTCTAACCAATTTAATAATTGCGTGTAATGCTGTTAATAGTCGGCATGTCATATATTGTGATTTTAGTAACTTTATCGGTGTGCAGTAACCGTTGTAAATCAACTAAATTATATGTCTAGACTAAAAATTGTTTAGCTACTCCATTAACAGGAATCTTCAATTCCAGATACAAAATTAGAAAGTCACCGTAAATGTATAGCTTGTACTGCGCAGAATACTTCTTAAAACCTGCCTAATTGTGCTAAACAATGCTTGCAGATGCTTGCAAATTCTCTATATTAACCAATTTAACAATTGCATGCAACGCCATAAGTAGTTCGCAGGTGATATATCGTCATTTCAGTAACGTTATCTGTGTGCAGTAGCCGTTGTAAATCAACTAAGTTTTATATATATATTTAGAATTGTTTAGCTACTCCATTAACACGAATCTTCAATTCCAATTACGAAATTAGAAAGTCACCGTAAATGTATAGCTTGTACTGCGCAGAATACTTCTTAAAACCTGCCTAATTGTGCTAAACATTGCTTGCAGATGCTTGCAAATTCTCTATATTAAAAAATTTAACAATTGCATGCAACGCTATAAGTAGTTGGCAGGTGATATATCGTCATTTCAGTAACTTTATCGGTGTGCAGTAGCCGTTGTAAATCAACTAAGTTTTATATATATATTTAGAATTGTTTAGCTACTCCATTAACACAAATCTTCAATTCCAGATATGAAATTAGAAAGTCACCGTACATGTATAGCTTGTACTGCGCAGAATACTTCTTAAAACCTGCCTAATTGTGCTAAACATTGCTTGCAGATGCTTGCAAATTCTCTATATTAAAAAATTTAACAATTGCATGCAACGCTATAAGTAGTTGGCAGGTGATATATCGTCATTTCAGTAACTTTATCGGTGTGCAGTAGCCGTTGTAAATCAACTAAGTTTTATATATATATTTAGAATTGTTTAGCTACTCCATTAACACGAATCTTCAATTCCAATTACGAAATTAGAAAGTCACCGTAAATGTATAGCTTGTACTGCGCAGAATACTTCTTAAAACCTGCCTAATTGTGCTAAACATTGCTTGCAGATGCTTGCAAATTCTCTATATTAACCAATTTAACAATTGCATGCAACGCTATAAGTAGTTGGCAGGTGATATATCGTCATTTCAGTAACTTTATCGGTGTGCAGTAGCCGTTGTAAATCAACTAAGTTTTATATATATATTTAGAATTGTTTAGCTACTCCATTAACACGAATCTTCAATTCCAGATATGAAATTAGAAAGTCACCGTAAATGTATAACTTGTACTGCGCAGAATACTTCTTAAAACCTGCCTAATTGTGCTAAACATTGCTTGCAGATGCTTGCAAATTTTCTATATTAACCAATTTAACAATTGAATGCAACGCTATAAGTAGTTGGCAGGTGATATATCGTCATTTCAGTACCTTTATCGTTGTGCAGTAGCCGTTGTAAATCAACTAAGTTTTATATATATATTTAGAATTGTTTAGCTACTCCATTAACACGAATCTTCAATTCCAGATATGAAATTAGAAAGTCACCGTAAATGTATAGCTTGTACCGCGCAGAAGACTTCTTAAAACCTGCCTAATTGTGCTAAACATTGCTTGCAGATGCTTGCAAATTCTCTATATTAACCAATTTAACAATTGCATGCAAGGCTATAAGTAGTTGGCAGGTGATATATCGTCATTTCAGTAACTTTATCGGTGTGCAGTAGCCGTTGTAAATCAACTAAGTTTTATATATATATTTAGAATTGTTTAGCTACTCCATTAACACGAATCTTCAATTCCAGATATGAAATTAGAAAGTCACCGTAAATGTATAACTTGTACTGCGCAGAATACTTCTTAAAACCTGCCTAATTGTGCTAAACATTGCTTGCAGATGCTTGCAAATTCTCTATATTAACCAATTTAACAATTGAATGCAACGCTATAAGTAGTTGGCAGGTGATATATCGTCATTTCAGTATCTTTATCGTTGTGCAGTAGACGTTGTAAATCAACTAAGTTTTATATATATATTTAGAATTGTTTAGCTACTCCATTAACACGAATCTTCAATTCCAATTACGAAATTAGAAAGTCACCGTAAATGTATAGCTTGTACTGCGCAGAATACTTCTTAAAACCTGCCTAATTGTGCTAAACATTGCTTGCAGATGCTTGCAAATTCTCTATATTAACCAATTTAACAATTGCATGCAACGCTATAAGTAGTTGGCAGGTGATATATCGTCATTTCAGTAACTTTATCGGTGTGCAGTAGCCGTTGTAAATCAACTAAGTTTTATATATATATTTAGAATTGTTTAGCTACTCCATTAACACGAATCTTCAATTCCAGATATGAAATTAGAAAGTCACCGTAAATGTATAACTTGTACTGCGCAGAAGACTTCTTAAAACCTGCCTAATTGTGCTAAACATTGCTTGCAGATGCTTGCAAATTTTCTATATTAACCAATTTAACAATTGCATGCAAGGCTATAAGTAGTTGGCAGGTGATATATCGTCATTTCAGTAACTTTATCGGTGTGCAGTAGCCGTTGTAAATCAACTAAGTTTTATATATATATTTAGAATTGTTTAGCTACTCCATTAACACGAATCTTCAGTTCATGGTACGGACTTAGTAAGATTCCGTAAATGCATAGCATGTACTGTGCAGAATACTAATCGAAACCTGACCAAGCGTGCCAAACGTTGCTTGCAGATGCTGGTGTTAATTCTCTAACCAATTTAATAATTGCGTGTAATGCTGTTAATAGTCGGCATGTCATATATTGTGATTTTAGTAACTTTATCGGTGTGCAGTAACCGTTGTAAATCAACTAAATTATATGTCTAGACTAAAAATTGTTTAGCTACTCCATTAACAGGAATCTTCAATTCCAGATACAAAATTAGAAAGTCACCGTAAATGTATAGCTTGTACTGCGCACAATACTTCTTAAAACCTGCCTAATTGTGCTAAACAATGGTTGCAGATGCTTGCAAATTCTCTATATTAACCAATTTAACAATTGCATGCAACGCCATAAGTAGTTCGCAGGTGATATATCGTCATTTCAGTAACGTTATCTGTGTGCAGTAGCCGTTGTAAATCAACTAAGTTTTATATATATATTTAGAATTGTTTAGCTACTCCATTAACACGAATCTTCAATTCCAATTACGAAATTAGAAAGTCACCGTAAATGTATAGCTTGTACTGCGCAGAATAATTCTTAAAACCTGCCTAATTGTGCTAAACATTGCTTGCAGATGCTTGCAAATTCTCTATATTAAAAAATTTAACAATTGCATGCAACGCTATAAGTAGTTGGCAGGTGATATATCGTCATTTCAGTAACTTTATCGGTGTGCAGTAGCCGTTGTAAATCAACTAAGTTTTATATATATATTTAGAATTGTTTAGCTACTCCATTAACACAAATCTTCAATTCCAGATATGAAATTAGAAAGTCACCGTACATGTATAGCTTGTACTGCGCAGAATACTTCTTAAAACCTGCCTAATTGTGCTAAACATTGCTTGCAGATGCTTGCAAATTCTCTATATTAAAAAATTTAACAATTGCATGCAACGCTATAAGTAGTTGGCAGGTGATATATCGTCATTTCAGTAACTTTATCGGTGTGCAGTAGCCGTTGTAAATCAACTAAGTTTTATATATATATTTAGAATTGTTTAGCTACTCCATTAACACGAATCTTCAATTCCAATTACGAAATTAGAAAGTCACCGTAAATGTATAGCTTGTACTGCGCAGAATACTTCTTAAAACCTGCCTAATTGTGCTAAACATTGCTTGCAGATGCTTGCAAATTCTCTATATTAACCAATTTAACAATTGCATGCAACGCTATAAGTAGTTGGCAGGTGATATATCGTCATTTCAGTAACTTTATCGGTGTGCAGTAGCCGTTGTAAATCAACTAAGTTTTATATATATATTTAGAATTGTTTAGCTACTCCATTAACACGAATCTTCAGTTCATGGTACGGACTTAGTAAGATTCCGTAAATGCATAGCATGTACTGTGCAGAATACTAATCGAAACCTGACCAAGCGTGCCAAACGTTGCTTGCAGATGCTGGTGTTAATTCTCTAACCAATTTAATAATTGCGTGTAATGCTGTTAATAGTCGGCATGTCATATATTGTGATTTTAGTAACTTTATCGGTGTGCAGTAACCGTTGTAAATCAACTAAATTATATGTCTAGACTAAAAATTGTTTAGCTACTCCATTAACAGGAATCTTCAATTCCAGATACAAAATTAGAAAGTCACCGTAAATGTATAGCTTGTACTGCGCAGAATACTTCTTAAAACCTGCCTAATTGTGCTAAACAATGCTTGCAGATGCTTGCAAATTCTCTATATTAACCAATTTAACAATTGCATGCAACGCCATAAGTAGTTCGCAGGTGATATATCGTCATTTCAGTAACGTTATCTGTGTGCAGTAGCCGTTGTAAATCAACTAAGTTTTATATATATATTTAGAATTGTTTAGCTACTCCATTAACACGAATCTTCAATTCCAATTACGAAATTAGAAAGTCACCGTAAATGTATAGCTTGTACTGCGCAGAATACTTCTTAAAACCTGCCTAATTGTGCTAAACATTGCTTGCAGATGCTTGCAAATTCTCTATATTAAAAAATTTAACAATTGCATGCAACGCTATAAGTAGTTGGCAGGTGATATATCGTCATTTCAGTAACTTTATCGGTGTGCAGTAGCCGTTGTAAATCAACTAAGTTTTATATATATATTTAGAATTGTTTAGCTACTCCATTAACACAAATCTTCAATTCCAGATATGAAATTAGAAAGTCACCGTACATGTATAGCTTGTACTGCGCAGAATACTTCTTAAAACCTGCCTAATTGTGCTAAACATTGCTTGCAGATGCTTGCAAATTCTCTATATTAAAAAATTTAACAATTGCATGCAACGCTATAAGTAGTTGGCAGGTGATATATCGTCATTTCAGTAACTTTATCGGTGTGCAGTAGCCGTTGTAAATCAACTAAGTTTTATATATATATTTAGAATTGTTTAGCTACTCCATTAACACGAATCTTCAATTCCAATTACGAAATTAGAAAGTCACCGTAAATGTATAGCTTGTACTGCGCAGAATACTTCTTAAAACCTGCCTAATTGTGCTAAACATTGCTTGCAGATGCTTGCAAATTCTCTATATTAACCAATTTAACAATTGCATGCAACGCTATAAGTAGTTGGCAGGTGATATATCGTCATTTCAGTAACTTTATCGGTGTGCAGTAGCCGTTGTAAATCAACTAAGTTTTATATATATATTTAGAATTGTTTAGCTACTCCATTAACACGAATCTTCAATTCCAGATATGAAATTAGAAAGTCACCGTAAATGTATAACTTGTACTGCGCAGAATACTTCTTAAAACCTGCCTAATTGTGCTAAACATTGCTTGCAGATGCTTGCAAATTTTCTATATTAACCAATTTAACAATTGAATGCAACGCTATAAGTAGTTGGCAGGTGATATATCGTCATTTCAGTACCTTTATCGTTGTGCAGTAGCCGTTGTAAATCAACTAAGTTTTATATATATATTTAGAATTGTTTAGCTACTCCATTAACACGAATCTTCAATTCCAGATATGAAATTAGAAAGTCACCGTAAATGTATAGCTTGTACCGCGCAGAAGACTTCTTAAAACCTGCCTAATTGTGCTAAACATTGCTTGCAGATGCTTGCAAATTCTCTATATTAACCAATTTAACAATTGCATGCAAGGCTATAAGTAGTTGGCAGGTGATATATCGTCATTTCAGTAACTTTATCGGTGTGCAGTAGCCGTTGTAAATCAACTAAGTTTTATATATATATTTAGAATTGTTTAGCTACTCCATTAACACGAATCTTCAATTCCAGATATGAAATTAGAAAGTCACCGTAAATGTATAACTTGTACTGCGCAGAATACTTCTTAAAACCTGCCTAATTGTGCTAAACATTGCTTGCAGATGCTTGCAAATTCTCTATATTAACCAATTTAACAATTGAATGCAACGCTATAAGTAGTTGGCAGGTGATATATCGTCATTTCAGTATCTTTATCGTTGTGCAGTAGATGTTGTAAATCAACTAAGTTTTATATATATATTTAGAATTGTTTAGCTACTCCATTAACACGAATCTTCAATTCCAATTACGAAATTAGAAAGTCACCGTAAATGTATAGCTTGTACTGCGCAGAATACTTCTTAAAACCTGCCTAATTGTGCTAAACATTGCTTGCAGATGCTTGCAAATTCTCTATATTAACCAATTTAACAATTGCATGCAACGCTATAAGTAGTTGGCAGGTGATATATCGTCATTTCAGTAACTTTATCGGTGTGCAGTAGCCGTTGTAAATCAACTAAGTTTTATATATATATTTAGAATTGTTTAGCTACTCCATTAACACGAATCTTCAATTCCAGATATGAAATTAGAAAGTCACCGTAAATGTATAACTTGTACTGCGCAGAATACTTCTTAAAACCTGCCTAATTGTGCTAAACATTGCTTGCAGATGCTTGCAAATTTTCTATATTAACCAATTTAACAATTGAATGCAACGCTATAAGTAGTTGGCAGGTGATATATCGTCATTTCAGTACCTTTATCGTTGTGCAGTAGCCGTTGTAAATCAACTAAGTTTTATATATATATTTAGAATTGTTTAGCTACTCCATTAACACGAATCTTCAATTCCAATTACGAAATTAGAAAGTCACCGTAAATGTATAGCTTGTACTGCGCAGAATACTTCTTAAAACCTGCCTAATTGTGCTAAACATTGCTTGCAGATGCTTGCAAATTCTCTATATTAACCAATTTAACAATTGCATGCAAGGCTATAAGTAGTTGGCAGGTGATATATCGTCATTTCAATAACTTTATCGGTGTGCAGTAGCCGTTGTAAATCAACTAAGTTTTATATATATATTTAGAATTGTTTAGCTACTCCATTAACACGAATCTTCAATTCCAATTACGAAATTAGAAAGTCACCGTAAATGTATAGCTTGTACTGCGCAGAATACTTCTTAAAACCTGCCTAATTGTGCTAAACATTGCTTGCAGATGCTTGCAAATTCTCTATATTAAAAAATTTAACAATTGCATGCAACGCTATAAGTAGTTGGCAGGTGATATATCGTCATTTCAGTAACTTTATCGGTGTGCAGTAGCCGTTGTAAATCAACTAAGTTTTATATATATATTTAGAATTGTTTAGCTACTCCATTAACACGAATCTTCAATTCCAATTACGAAATTAGAAAGTCACCGTAAATGTATAGCTTGTACTGCGCAGAATACTTCTTAAAACCTGCCTAATTGTGCTAAACATTGCTTGCAGATGCTTGCAAATTCTCTATATTAACCAATTTAACAATTGCATGCAACGCTATAAGTAGTTGGCAGGTGATATATCGTCATTTCAGTAACTTTATCGGTGTGCAGTAGCCGTTGTAAATCAACTAAGTTTTATATATATATTTAGAATTGTTTAGCTACTCCATTAACACGAATCTTCAGTTCATGGTACGGACTTAGTAAGATTCCGTAAATGCATAGCATGTACTGTGCAGAATACTAATCGAAACCTGACCAAGCGTGCCAAACGTTGCTTGCAGATGCTGGTGTTAATTCTCTAACCAATTTAATAATTGCGTGTAATGCTGTTAATAGTCGGCATGTCATATATTGTGATTTTAGTAACTTTATCGGTGTGCAGTAACCGTTGTAAATCAACTAAATTATATGTCTAGACTAAAAATTGTTTAGCTACTCCATTAACAAGAATCTTCAATTCCAGATACAAAATTAGAAAGTCACCGTAAATGTATAGCTTGTACTGCGCAGAATACTTCTTAAAACCCGCCTAATTGTGCTAAACATTGCTTGCAGATGCTTGCAAATTCTCTATATTAAAAAATTTAACAATTGCATGCAACGCTATAAGTAGTTGGCAGGTGATATATCGTCATTTCAGTAACTTTATCGGTGTGCAGTAGCCGTTGTAAATCAACTAAGTTTTATATATATATTTAGAATTGTTTAGCTACTCCATTAACACAAATCTTCAATTCCAGATATGAAATTAGAAAGTCACCGTACATGTATAGCTTGTACTGCGCAGAATACTTCTTAAAACCTGCCTAATTGTGCTAAACATTGCTTGCAGATGCTTGCAAATTCTCTATATTAAAAAATTTAACAATTGCATCCAACGCTATAAGTAGTTGGCAGGTGATATATCGTCATTTCAGTAACTTTATCGGTGTGCAGTAGCCGTTGTAAATCAACTAAGTTTTATATATATATTTAGAATTGTTTAGCTACTCCATTAACACGAATCTTCAATTCCAATTACGAAATTAGAAAGTCACCGTAAATGTATAGCTTGTACTGCGCAGAATACTTCTTAAAACCTGCCTAATTGTGCTAAACATTGCTTGCAGATGCTTGCAAATTCTCTATATTAACCAATTTAACAATTGCATGCAACGCTATAAGTAGTTGGCAGGTGATATATCGTCATTTCAGTAACTTTATCGGTGTGCAGTAGCCGTTGTAAATCAACTAAGTTTTATATATATATTTAGAATTGTTTAGCTACTCCATTAACACGAATCTTCAATTCCAGATATGAAATTAGAAAGTCACCGTAAATGTATAACTTGTACTGCGCAGAATACTTCTTAAAACCTGCCTAATTGTGCTAAACATTGCTTGCAGATGCTTGCAAATTTTCTATATTAACCAATTTAACAATTGAATGCAACGCTATAAGTAGTTGGCAGGTGATATATCGTCATTTCAGTACCTTTATCGTTGTGCAGTAGCCGTTGTAAATCAACTAAGTTTTATATATATATTTAGAATTGTTTAGCTACTCCATTAACACGAATCTTCAATTCCAGATATGAAATTAGAAAGTCACCGTAAATGTATAGCTTGTACCGCGCAGAAGACTTCTTAAAACCTGCCTAATTGTGCTAAACATTGCTTGCAGATGCTTGCAAATTCTCTATATTAACCAATTTAACAATTGCATGCAAGGCTATAAGTAGTTGGCAGGTGATATATCGTCATTTCAGTAACTTTATCGGTGTGCAGTAGCCGTTGTAAATCAACTAAGTTTTATATATATATTTAGAATTGTTTAGCTACTCCATTAACACGAATCTTCAATTCCAGATATGAAATTAGAAAGTCACCGTAAATGTATAACTTGTACTGCGCAGAATACTTCTTAAAACCTGCCTAATTGTGCTAAACATTGCTTGCAGATGCTTGCAAATTCTCTATATTAACCAATTTAACAATTGAATGCAACGCTATAAGTAGTTGGCAGGTGATATATCGTCATTTCAGTATCTTTATCGTTGTGCAGTAGACGTTGTAAATCAACTAAGTTTTATATATATATTTAGAATTGTTTAGCTACTCCATTAACACGAATCTTCAATTCCAATTACGAAATTAGAAAGTCACCGTAAATGTATAGCTTGTACTGCGCAGAATACTTCTTAAAACCTGCCTAATTGTGCTAAACATTGCTTGCAGATGCTTGCAAATTCTCTATATTAACCAATTTAACAATTGCATGCAACGCTATAAGTAGTTGGCAGGTGATATATCGTCATTTCAGTAACTTTATCGGTGTGCAGTAGCCGTTGTAAATCAACTAAGTTTTATATATATATTTAGAATTGTTTAGCTACTCCATTAACACGAATCTTCAATTCCAGATATGAAATTAGAAAGTCACCGTAAATGTATAACTTGTACTGCGCAGAATACTTCTTAAAACCTGCCTAATTGTGCTAAACATTGCTTGCAGATGCTTGCAAATTTTCTATATTAACCAATTTAACAATTGAATGCAACGCTATAAGTAGTTGGCAGGTGATATATCGTCATTTCAGTACCTTTATCGTTGTGCAGTAGCCGTTGTAAATCAACTAAGTTTTATATATATATTTAGAATTGTTTAGCTACTCCATTAACACGAATCTTCAATTCCAATTACGAAATTAGAAAGTCACCGTAAATGTATAGCTTGTACTGCGCAGAATACTTCTTAAAACCTGCCTAATTGTGCTAAACATTGCTTGCAGATGCTTGCAAATTCTCTATATTAACCAATTTAACAATTGCATGCAAGGCTATAAGTAGTTGGCAGGTGATATATCGTCATTTCAATAACTTTATCGGTGTGCAGTAGCCGTTGTAAATCAACTAAGTTTTATATATATATTTAGAATTGTTTAGCTACTCCATTAACACGAATCTTCAATTCCAATTACGAAATTAGAAAGTCACCGTAAATGTATAGCTTGTACTGCGCAGAATACTTCTTAAAACCTGCCTAATTGTGCTAAACATTGCTTGCAGATGCTTGCAAATTCTCTATATTAAAAAATTTAACAATTGCATGCAACGCTATAAGTAGTTGGCAGGTGATATATCGTCATTTCAGTAACTTTATCGGTGTGGAGTAGCCGTTGTAAATCAACTAAGTTTTATATATATATTTAGAATTGTTTAGCTACTCCATTAACACGAATCTTCAATTCCAATTACGAAATTAAAAAGTCGCCGTAACTGTATAGCTTGTACTGCGCAGAATACTTCTTAAAACCTGCCTAATTGTGCTAAACATTACTTGCAAATGCTTGCAAATTCTCTATATTAACCAATTTAACAATTGCATGCAACGCCATAAGTAGTTGGCAGGTGATATATCGTCATTTCTGTAACTTTATCGGTGTGCAGTAGCCGTTGTAAATCAACTAAGTTTTATATATATATTTAGAATTGTTTAGCTACTCCATTAACACGAATCTTTAATTCCAATTACGAAATTAGAAAGTCACCGTAAGTGTATAGCTTGTACTGCGCAGAATACTTCTTAAAACCTGCCTAATTGTGCTAAACATTGCTTGCAGATGCTTGCAAATTCTCTATATTAACCAATTTAACAATTGCATGCAACGCTATAAGTAGTTGGCAGGTGATATATCGTCATTTCAGTAACTTTATCGGTGTGGAGTAGCCGTTGTAAATCAACTAAGTTTTATATATATATTTAGAATTGTTTAGCTACTCCATTAACACGAATCTTCAGTTCATGGTACGGACTTAGTAAGATTCCGTAAATGCATAGCATGTACTGTGCAGAATACTAATCGAAACCTGCCCAAGCGTGCCAAACGTTGCTTGCAGATGCTGGTATTAATTCTCTAACCAATTTAACAATTGCGTGCAATGCTGTTAATAGTCGGCATGTCATATATTGTGATTTTAGTAACTTTATCGGTGTGCAGTAACCGTTGTAAATCAACTAAATTTTATGTATAGACTAAAAATTGTTTAGCTACTCCATTAACACGAATCTTCAATTCCAGATACGAAATTAGAAAGTCACCGTAAATGTATAGCTTGTACTGCGCAGAATACTTCTTAAAACCTGCCTAATTGTGCTAAACATTGCTTGCAGATGCTTGCAAATTCTCTATATTAACCAATTTAACAATTGCATGCAACGCTATAAGTAGTTGGCAGGTGATATATCGTCATTTCAGTAACTTTATCGGTGTGCAGTAGCCGGTGTAAATCAACTAAGTTTTATATATATATATTTAGAATTGTTTAGCTACTCCATTAACACGAATCTTCAATTCCAGATATGAAATTAGAAAGTCACCGTAAATGTATAGCTTGTACCGCGCAGAAGACTTCTTAAAACCTGCCTAATTGTGCTAAACATTGCTTGCAGATGCTTGCAAATTCTCTATATTAACCAATTTAACAATTGCATGCAAGGCTATAAGTAGTTGGCAGGTGATATATCGTCATTTCAGTAACTTTATCGGTGTGCAGTAGCCGTTGTAAATCAACTAAGTTTTATATATATATTTAGAATTGTTTAGCTACTCCATTAACACGAATCTTCAATTCCAGATATGAAATTAGAAAGTCACCGTAAATGTATAACTTGTACTGCGCAGAATACTTCTTAAAACCTGCCTAATTGTGCTAAACATTGCTTGCAGATGCTTGCAAATTCTCTATATTAACCAATTTAACAATTGCATGCAACGCTATAAGTAGTTGGCAGGTGATATATCGTCATTTCAGTAACTTTATCGGTGTGCAGTAGCCGTTGTAAATCAACTAAGTTTTATATATATATTTAGAATTGTTTAGCTACTCCATTAACACGAATCTTCAATTCCAGATATGAAATTAGAAAGTCACCGTAAATGTATAACTTGTACTGCGCAGAATACTTCTTAAAACCTGCCTAATTGTGCTAAACATTGCTTGCAGATGCTTGCAAATTCTCTATATTAACCAATTTAACAATTGCATGCAACGCTATAAGTAGTTGGCAGGTGATATATCGTCATTTCAGTAACTTTATCGGTGTGCAGTAGCCGTTGCAAATCAACTAAGTTTTATATATATATTTAGAATTTTTTAGCTACTCCATTAACACGAATCTTCAATTCCAATTACGAAATTAGAAAGTCACCGTAAATGTATAGCTTGTACTGCGCAGAATACTTCTTAAAACCTGCCTAATTGTGCTAAACATTGCTTGCAGATGCTTGCAAATTCTCTATATTAACCAATTTAACAATTGCATGCAACGGCCATAAGTAGTTGGCAGGCGATATATCGTCATTTCAATAACTTTATCGGTGTGCAGTAGCCGTTGTAAATCAACTAACTTTTATATATATATATTTAGAATTGTTTAGCTACTCCGTTAACACGAATCTTCAATTCCAGATATGAAATTAGAAAGTCACCGTAAATGTATAGCTTGTACCGCGCAGAGACTTCTTAAAACCTGCCTAATTGTGCTAAACATTGCTTGCAGATGCTTGCAAATTCTCTATATTAACCAATTTAACAATTGCATGCAAGGCTATAAGTAGTTGGCAGGTGATATATCGTCATTTCAGTAACTTTATCGGTGTGCAGTAGCCGTTGTAAATCAACTAAGTTTTATATATATATTTAGAATTGTTTAGCTACTCCATTAACACGAATCTTCAATTCCAGATATGAAATTAGAAAGTCACGTAAATGTATAACTTGTACTGCGCAGAATACTTCTTAAAACCTGCCTAATTGTGCTAAACATTGCTTGCAGATGCTTGCAAATTCTCTATATTAACGAATTTAACAATTGCATGCAACGCTATAAGTAGTTGGCAGGTGATATATCGTCATTTCAGTAACTTTATCGGTGTGCAGTAGCCGTTGTAAATCAACTAAGTTTTATATATATATTTAGAATTGTTTAGCTACTCCATTAACACGAATCTTCAATTCCAGATATGAAATTAGAAAGTCACCGTAAATGTATAACTTTTACTGCGCAGAATACTTCTTAAAACCTGCCTAATTGTGCTAAACATTGCTTGCAGATGCTTGCAAATTTTCTATATTAACCAATTTAACAATTGAATGGAACGCTATAAGTAGTTGGCAGGTGATATATCGTCATTTCAGTACCTTTATCGTTGTGCAGTAGCCGTTGTAAATCAACTAAGTTTTATATATATATTTAGAATTGTTTCGCTACTCCATTAACACGAATCTTCAATTCCAATTACGAAATTAGAAAGTCACCGTAAATGTATAGCTTGTACTGCGCAGAATACTTCTTAAAACCTGCCTAATTGTGCTAAACATTGCTTGCAGATGCTTGCAAATTCTCTATATTAACCAATTTAACAATTGCATGCAACGCTATAAGTAGTTGGCAGGTGATATATCGTCATTTCAGTAACTTTATCGGTGTGCAGTAGCCGTTGTAAATCAACTAAGTTTTATATATATATTTAGAATTGTTTAGCTACTCCATTAACACGAATCTTCAGTTCATGGTACGGACTTAGTAAGATTCCGTAAATGCATAGCATGTACTGTGCAGAATACTAATCGAAACCTGACCAAGCGTGCCAAACGTTGCTTGCAGATGCTGGTGTTAATTCTCTAACCAATTTAATAATTGCGTGTAATGCTGTTAATAGTCGGCATGTCATATATTGTGATTTTAGTAACTTTATCGGTGTGCAGTAACCGTTGTAAATCAACTAAATTATATGTCTAGACTAAAAATTGTTTAGCTACTCCATTAACAGGAATCTTCAATTCCAGATACAAAATTAGAAAGTCACCGTAAATGTATAGCTTGTACTGCGCAGAATACTTCTTAAAACCTGCCTAATTGTGCTAAACAATGCTTGCAGATGCTTGCAAATTCTCTATATTAACCAATTTAACAATTGCATGCAACGCCATAAGTAGTTCGCAGGTGATATATCGTCATTTCAGTAACGTTATCTGTGTGCAGTAGCCGTTGTAAATCAACTAAGTTTTATATATATATTTAGAATTGTTTAGCTACTCCATTAACACGAATCTTCAATTCCAATTACGAAATTAGAAAGTCACCGTAAATGTATAGCTTGTACTGCGCAGAATACTTCTTAAAACCTGCCTAATTGTGCTAAACATTGCTTGCAGATGCTTGCAAATTCTCTATATTAAAAAATTTAACAATTGCATGCAACGCTATAAGTAGTTGGCAGGTGATATATCGTCATTTCAGTAACTTTATCGGTGTGCAGTAGCCGTTGTAAATCAACTAAGTTTTATATATATATTTAGAATTGTTTAGCTACTCCATTAACACAAATCTTCAATTCCAGATATGAAATTAGAAAGTCACCGTACATGTATAGCTTGTACTGCGCAAAATACTTCTTAAAACCTGCCTAATTGTGCTAAACATTGCTTGCAGATGCTTGCAAATTCTCTATATTAACCAATTTAACAATTGCATGCAACGCCATAAGTAGTTGGCAGGTGATATATCGTCATTTCAGTAACTTTATCGGTGTGCAGTAGCCGTTGCAAATCAACTAAGTTTTATATATATATTTAGAATTTTTTAGCTACTCCATTAACACGAATCTTCAATTCCAATTACGAAATTAGAAAGTCACCGTAAATGTATAGCTTGTACTGCGCAGAATACTTCTTAAAACCTGCCTAATTGTGCTAAACATTGCTTGCAGATGCTTGCAAATTCTCTATATTAACCAATTTAACAATTGCATGCAACGCCATAAGTAGTTGGCAGGCGATATATCGTCATTTCAATTACTTTATCGGTGTGCAGTAGCCGTTGTAAATCAACTAACTTTTATATATATATATTTAGAATTGTTTAGCTACTCCATTAACACGAATCTTCAATTCCAGATATGAAATTAGAAAGTCACCGTAAATGTATAGCTTGTACCGCGCAGAAGACTTCTTAAAACCTGCCTAATTGTGCTAAACATTGCTTGCAGATGCTTGCAAATTCTCTATATTAACCAATTTAACAATTGCATGCAAGGCTATAAGTAGTTGGCAGGTGATATATCGTCATTTCAGTAACTTTATCGGTGTGCAGTAGCCGTTGTAAATCAACTAAGTTTTATATATATATTTAGAATTGTTTAGCTACTCCATTAACACGAATCTTCAATTCCAGATATGAAATTAGAAAGTCACCGTAAATGTATAACTTGTACTGCGCAGAATACTTCTTAAAACCTGCCTAATTGTGCTAAACATTGCTTGCAGATGCTTGCAAATTCTCTATATTAACCAATTTAACAATTGAATGCAACGCTATAAGTAGTTGGCAGGTGATATATCGTCATTTCAGTACCTTTATCGTTGTGCAGTAGACGTTGTAAATCAACTAAGTTTTATATATATATTTAGAATTGTTTAGCTACTCCATTAACACGAATCTTCAATTCCAATTACGAAATTAGAAAGTCACCGTAAATGTATAGCTTGTACTGCGCAGAATACTTCTTAAAACCTGCCTAATTGTGCTAAACATTGCTTGCAGATGCTTGCAAAATCTCTATATTAACCAATTTAACAATTGCATGCAACGCTATAAGTAGTTGGCAGGTGATATATCGTCATTTCAGTAACTTTATCGGTGTGCAGTAGCCGTTGTAAATCAACTAAGTTTTATATATATATTTAGAATTGTTTAGCTACTCCATTAACACGAATCTTCAATTCCAGATATGAAATTAGAAAGTCACCGTAAATGTATAACTTGTACTGCGCAGAATACTTCTTAAAACCTGCCTAATTGTGCTAAACATTGCTTGCAGATGCTTGCAAATTTTCTATATTAACCAATTTAACAATTGAATGCAACGCTATAAGTAGTTGGCAGGTGATATATCGTCATTTCAGTACCTTTATCGTTGTGCAGTAGCCGTTGTAAATCAACTAAGTTTTATATATATATTTAGAATTGTTTAGCTACTCCATTAACACGAATCTTCAATTAAAATTACGAAATTAGAAAGTCACCGTAAATGTATAGCTTGTACTGCGCAGAATACTTCTTAAAACCTGCCTAATTGTGCTAAACATTGCTTGCAGATGCTTGCAAATTCTCTATATTAACCAATTTAACAATTGCATGCAACGCTATAAGTAGTTGGCAGGTGATATATCGTCATTTCAGTAACTTTATCGGTGTGCAGTAGCCGTTGTAAATCAACTAAGTTTTATATATATATTTAGAATTGTTTAGCTACTCCATTAACACGAATCTTCAATTCCAGATATGAAATTAGAAAGTCACCGTAAATGTATAACTTGTACTGAGCAGAATACTTCTTAAAACCTGCCTAATTGTGCCAAACATTGCTTGCAGATGCTTGCAAATTTTCTATATTAACCAATTTAACAATTGAATGCAACGCTATAAGTAGTTGGCAGGTGATATATCGTCATTTCAGTACCTTTATCGTTGTGCAGTAGACGTTGTAAATCAACTAAGTTTTATATACATATTTAGAATTGTTTAGCTACTCCATTAACACGAATCTTCAATTCCAATTACGAAATTAGAAAGTCACCGTAAATGTATAGCTTGTACTGCGCAGAATACTTCTTAAAACCTGCCTAATTGTGCTAAACATTGCTTGCAGATGCTTGCAAATTCTCTATATTAACCAATTTAACAATTGCATGCAACGCTATAAGTAGTTGGCAGGTGATATATCGTCATTTCAGTAACTTTATCGGTGTGCAGTAGCCGTTGTAAATCAACTAAGTTTTATATATATATTTAGAATTGTTTAGCTACTCCATTAACACGAATCTTCAATTCCAGATATGAAATTAGAAAGTCACCGTAAATGTATAACTTGTACTGCGCAGAATACTTCTTAAAACCTGCCTAATTGTGCTAAACATTGCTTGCAGATGCTTGCAAATTCTCTATATTAACCAATTTAACAATTGCATGCAAGGCTATAAGTAGTTGGCAGGTGATATATCGTCATTTCAGTAACTTTATCGGTGTGCAGTAGCCGTTGTAAATCAACTAAGTTTTATATATATATTTAGAATTGTTTAGCTACTCCATTAACACGAATCTTCAATTCCAGATATGAAATTAGAAAGTCACCGTAAATGTATAACTTGTACTGCGCAGAATACTTCTTAAAACCTGCCTAATTGTGCTAAACATTGCTTGCAGATGCTTGCAAATTCTCTATATTAACCAATTTAACAATTGAATGCAACGCTATAAGTAGTTGGCAGGTGATATATCGTCATTTCAGTACCTTTATCGTTGTGCAGTAGACGTTGTAAATCAACTAAGTTTTATATATATATTTAGAATTGTTTAGCTACTCCATTAACACGAATCTTCAATTCCAATTACGAAATTAGAAAGTCACCGTAAATGTATAGCTTGTACTGCGCAGAATACTTCTTAAAACCTGCCTAATTGTGCTAAACATTGCTTGCAGATGCTTGCAAATTCTCTATATTAACCAATTTAACAATTGCATGCAACGCTATAAGTAGTTGGCAGGTGATATATCGTCATTTCAGTAACTTTATCGGTGTGCAGTAGCCGTTGTAAATCAACTAAGTTTTATATATATATTTAGAATTGTTTAGCTACTCCATTAACACGAATCTTCAATTCCAGATATGAAATTAGAAAGTCACCGTAAATGTATAACTTGTACTGCGCAGAATACTTCTTAAAACCTGCCTAATTGTGCTAAACATTGCTTGCAGATGCTTGCAAATTTTCTATATTAACCAATTTAACAATTGAATGCAACGCTATAAGTAGTTGGCAGGTGATACATCGTCATTTCAGTACCTTTATCGTTGTGCAGTAGCCGTTGTAAATCAACTAAGTTTTATATATATATTTAGAATTGTTTAGCTACTCCATTAACACGAATCTTCAATTAAAATTACGAAATTAGAAAGTCACCGTAAATGTATAGCTTGTACTGCGCAGAATACTTCTTAAAACCTGCCTAATTGTGCTAAACATTGCTTGCAGATGCTTGCAAATTCTCTATATTAACCAATTTAACAATTGCATGCAACGCTATAAGTAGTTGGCAGGTGATATATCGTCATTTCAGTAACTTTATCGGTGTGCAGTAGCCGTTGTAAATCAACTAAGTTTTATATATATATTTAGAATTGTTTAGCTACTCCATTAACACGAATCTTCAATTCCAGATATGAAATTAGAAAGTCACCGTAAATGTATAACTTGTACTGAGCAGAATACTTCTTAAAACCTGCCTAATTGTGCCAAACATTGCTTGCAGATGCTTGCAAATTTTCTATATTAACCAATTTAACAATTGAATGCAACGCTATAAGTAGTTGGCAGGTGATATATCGTCATTTCAGTACCTTTATCGTTGTGCAGTAGACGTTGTAAATCAACTAAGTTTTATATACATATTTAGAATTGTTTAGCTACTCCATTAACACGAATCTTCAATTCCAATTACGAAATTAGAAAGTCACCGTAAATGTATAGCTTGTACTGCGCAGAATACTTCTTAAAACCTGCCTAATTGTGCTAAACATTGCTTGCAGATGCTTGCAAATTCTCTATATTAACCAATTTAACAATTGCATGCAACGCTATAAGTAGTTGGCAGGTGATATATCGTCATTTCAGTAACTTTATCGGTGTGCAGTAGCCGTTGTAAATCAACTAAGTTTTATATATATATTTAGAATTGTTTAGCTACTCCATTAACACGAATCTTCAGTTCATGGTACGGACTTAGTAAGATTCCGTAAATGCATAGCATGTACTGTGCAGAATACTAATCGAAACCTGACCAAGCGTGCCAAACGTTGCTTGCAGATGCTGGTGTTAATTCTCTAACCAATTTAATAATTGCGTGTAATGCTGTTAATAGTCGGCATGTCATATATTGTGATTTTAGTAACTTTATCGGTGTGCAGTAACCGTTGTAAATCAACTAAATTATATGTCTAGACTAAAAATTGTTTAGCTACTCCATTAACAGGAATCTTCAATTCCAGATACAAAATTAGAAAGTCACCGTAAATGTATAGCTTGTACTGCGCAGAATACTTCTTAAAACCTGCCTAATTGTGCTAAACAATGCTTGCAGATGCTTGCAAATTCTCTATATTAACCAATTTAACAATTGCATGCAACGCCATAAGTAGTTCGCAGGTGATATATCGTCATTTCAGTAACGTTATCTGTGTGCAGTAGCCGTTGTAAATCAACTAAGTTTTATATATATATTTAGAATTGTTTAGCTACTCCATTAACACGAATCTTCAATTCCAATTACGAAATTAGAAAGTCACCGTAAATGTATAGCTTGTACTGCGCAGAATACTTCTTAAAACCTGCCTAATTGTGCTAAACATTGCTTGCAGATGCTTGCAAATTCTCTATATTAAAAAATTTAACAATTGCATGCAACGCTATAAGTAGTTGGCAGGTGATATATCGTCATTTCAGTAACTTTATCGGTGTGCAGTAGCCGTTGTAAATCAACTAAGTTTTATATATATATTTAGAATTGTTTAGCTACTCCATTAACACAAATCTTCAATTCCAGATATGAAATTAGAAAGTCACCGTACATGTATAGCTTGTACTGCGCAAAATACTTCTTAAAACCTGCCTAATTGTGCTAAACATTGCTTGCAGATGCTTGCAAATTCTCTATATTAACCAATTTAACAATTGCATGCAACGCCATAAGTAGTTGGCAGGTGATATATCGTCATTTCAGTAACTTTATCGGTGTGCAGTAGCCGTTGCAAATCAACTAAGTTTTATATATATATTTAGAATTTTTTAGCTACTCCATTAACACGAATCTTCAATTCCAATTACGAAATTAGAAAGTCACCGTAAATGTATAGCTTGTACTGCGCAGAATACTTCTTAAAACCTGCCTAATTGTGCTAAACATTGCTTGCAGATGCTTGCAAATTCTCTATATTAACCAATTTAACAATTGCATGCAACGCCATAAGTAGTTGGCAGGCGATATATCGTCATTTCAATAACTTTATCGGTGTGCAGTAGCCGTTGTAAATCAACTAACTTTTATATATATATATTTAGAATTGTTTAGCTACTCCATTAACACGAATCTTCAATTCCAGATATGAAATTAGAAAGTCACCGTAAATGTATAGCTTGTACCGCGCAGAAGACTTCTTAAAACCTGCCTAATTGTGCTAAACATTGCTTGCAGATGCTTGCAAATTCTCTATATTAACCAATTTAACAATTGCATGCAAGGCTATAAGTAGTTGGCAGGTGATATATCGTCATTTCAGTAACTTTATCGGTGTGCAGTAGCCGTTGTAAATCAACTAAGTTTTATATATATATTTAGAATTGTTTAGCTACTCCATTAACACGAATCTTCAATTCCAGATATGAAATTAGAAAGTCACCGTAAATGTATAACTTGTACTGCGCAGAATACTTCTTAAAACCTGCCTAATTGTGCTAAACATTGCTTGCAGATGCTTGCAAATTCTCTATATTAACCAATTTAACAATTGAATGCAACGCTATAAGTAGTTGGCAGGTGATATATCGTCATTTCAGTACCTTTATCGTTGTGCAGTAGACGTTGTAAATCAACTAAGTTTTATATATATATTTAGAATTGTTTAGCTACTCCATTAACACGAATCTTCAATTCCAATTACGAAATTAGAAAGTCACCGTAAATGTATAGCTTGTACTGCGCAGAATACTTCTTAAAATCTGCCTAATTGTGCTAAACATTGCTTGCAGATGCTTGCAAATTCTCTATATTAACCAATTTAACAATTGCATGCAACGCTATAAGTAGTTGGCAGGTGATATATCGTCATTTCAGTAACTTTATCGGTGTGCAGTAGCCGTTGTAAATCAACTAAGTTTTATATATATATTTAGAATTGTTTAGCTACTCCATTAACACGAATCTTCAATTCCAGATATGAAATTAGAAAGTCACCGTAAATGTATAACTTGTACTGCGCAGAATACTTCTTAAAACCTGCCTAATTGTGCTAAACATTGCTTGCAGATGCTTGCAAATTTTCTATATTAACCAATTTAACAATTGAATGCAACGCTATAAGTAGTTGGCAGGTGATATATCGTCATTTCAGTACCTTTATCGTTGTGCAGTAGCCGTTGTAAATCAACTAAGTTTTATATATATATTTAGAATTGTTTAGCTACTCCATTAACACGAATCTTCAATTAAAATTACGAAATTAGAAAGTCACCGTAAATGTATAGCTTGTACTGCGCAGAATACTTCTTAAAACCTGCCTAATTGTGCTAAACATTGCTTGCAGATGCTTGCAAATTCTCTATATTAACCAATTTAACAATTGCATGCAACGCTATAAGTAGTTGGCAGGTGATATATCGTCATTTCAGTAACTTTATCGGTGTGCAGTAGCCGTTGTAAATCAACTAAGTTTTATATATATATTTAGAATTGTTTAGCTACTCCATTAACACGAATCTTCAATTCCAGATATGAAATTAGAAAGTCACCGTAAATGTATAACTTGTACTGAGCAGAATACTTCTTAAAACCTGCCTAATTGTGCCAAACATTGCTTGCAGATGCTTGCAAATTTTCTATATTAACCAATTTAACAATTGAATGCAACGCTATAAGTAGTTGGCAGGTGATATATCGTCATTTCAGTACCTTTATCGTTGTGCAGTAGACGTTGTAAATCAACTAAGTTTTATATACATATTTAGAATTGTTTAGCTACTCCATTAACACGAATCTTCAATTCCAATTACGAAATTAGAAAGTCACCGTAAATGTATAGCTTGTACTGCGCAGAATACTTCTTAAAACCTGCCTAATTGTGCTAAACATTGCTTGCAGATGCTTGCAAATTCTCTATATTAACCAATTTAACAATTGCATGCAACGCTATAAGTAGTTGGCAGGTGATATATCGTCATTTCAGTAACTTTATCGGTGTGCAGTAGCCGTTGTAAATCAACTAAGTTTTATATATATATTTAGAATTGTTTAGCTACTCCATTAACACGAATCTTCAATTCCAGATATGAAATTAGAAAGTCACCGTAAATGTATAACTTGTACTGCGCAGAATACTTCTTAAAACCTGCCTAATTGTGCTAAACATTGCTTGCAGATGCTTGCAAATTTTCTATATTAACCAATTTAACAATTGAATGCAACGCTATAAGTAGTTGGCAGGTGATATATCGTCATTTCAGTACCTTTATCGTTGTGCAGTAGCCGTTGTAAATCAACTAAGTTTTATATATATATTTAGAATTGTTTAGCTACTCCATTAACACGAATCTTCAATTCCAATTACGAAATTAGAAAGTCACCGTAAATGTATAGCTTGTACTGCGCAGAATACTTCTTAAAACCTGCCTAATTGTGCTAAACATTGCTTGCAGATGCTTGCAAATTCTCTATATTAACCAATTTAACAATTGCATGCAACGCTATAAGTAGTTGGCAGGTGATATATCGTCATTTCAGTAACTTTATCGGTGTGCAATAGCCGTTGTAAATCAACTAAGTTTTATATATATATTTAGAATTGTTTAGCTACTCCATTAACACAAATATTCAATTCCAGATATGAAATTAGAAAGTCACCTTAAATGTATAGCTTGTACTGCGCAGAATACTACTTAAAACCTGCCTAATTGTGCTAAACATTGCTTGCAGATGCTTGCAAATTCTCTATATTAACCAATTTAACAATTGCATGCAACGCCATAAGTAGTTGGCAGGCGATATATCGTCATTTCAATAACTTTATCGGTGTGCAGTAGCCGTTGTAAATCAACTAAGTTTTATATATATATTTAGAATTGTTTAGCTACTCCATTAACACGAATCTTCAATTCCAGGTATGAAATTAGAAAGTCACCGTAAATGTATAGCTTGTACTGAGCAGAATACTTCTTAAAACCTGCCTAATTGTGCTAAACATTGCTTGCAGATGCTTGCAAATTCTCTATATTAAAAAATTTAACAATTGCATGCAACGCTATAAGTAGTTGGCAGGTGATATATCGTCATTTCAGTAACTTTATCGGTGTGCAGTAGCCGTTGTAAATCAACTAAGTTTTATATATATATTTAGAATTGTTTAGCTACTCCATTAACACGAATCTTCAATTCCAATTACGAAATTAAAAAGTCGCCGTAACTGTATAGCTTGTACTGCGCAGAATACTTCTTAAAACCTGCCTAATTGTGCTAAACATTGCTTGCAGATGCTTGCAAATTCTCTATATTAACCAATTTAACAATTGCATGCAACGCTATAAGTAGTTGGCAGGTGATATATCGTCATTTCAGTAACTTTATCGGTGTGGAGTAGCCGTTGTAAATCAACTAAGTTTTATATATATATTTAGAATTGTTTAGCTACTCCATTAACACGAATCTTGAGTTCATGGTACGGACTTAGTAAGATTCCGTAAATGCATAGCATGTACTGTACAGAATACTAATCGAAACCTGCCCAAGCGTGCCAAACGTTGCTTGCAGATGCTGGTATTAATTCTCTAACCAATTTAACAATTTCGTGCAATGCTGTTAATAGTCGGCATGTCATATATTGTGATTTTAGTAACTTTATCGGTGTGCAGTAACCGTTGTAAATCAACTAAATTTTATGTATAGACTAAAAATTGTTTAGCTACTCCATTAACACGAATCTTCAATTCCAGATACGAAATTAGAAAGTCACCGTAAATGTATAGCTTGTACTGCGCAGAATACTTCTTAAAACCTGCCTAATTGTGCTAAACATTGCTTGCAGATGCTTGCAAATTCTCTATATTAACCAATTTAACAATTGCATGCAACGCTATAAGTAGTTGGCAGGTGATATATCGTCATTTCAGTAACTTTATCGGTGTGCAGTAGCCGGTGTAAATTAACTAAGTTTTATATATATATATTTAGAATTGTTTAGCTACTCCATTAACACAAATCTTCAATTCCAGATATGAAATTAGAAAGTCACCGTACATGTATAGCTTGTACTGCGCAGAATACTTCTTAAAACCTGCCTAATTGTGCTAAACATTGCTTGCAGATGCTTGCAAATTCTCTATATTAACCAATTTCACAATTGCATGCAACGCTATAAGTAGTTGGCAGGTGATATATCGTCATTTCAGTAACTTTATCGGTGTGCAGTAGCCGTTGCAAATCAACTAAGTTTTATATATATATTTAGAATTTTTTAGCTACTCCATTAACACGAATCTTCAATTCCAATTACGAAATTAGAAAGTCACCGTAAATGTATAGCTTGTACTGCGCAGAATACTTCTTAAAACCTGCCTAATTGTGCTAAACATTGCTTGCAGATGCTTGCAAATTCTCTATATTAACGAATTTAACAATTGCATGCAACGCCAGAAGTAGTTGGCAGGCGATATATCGTCATTTCAATAACTTTATCGGTGTGCAGTAGCCGTTGTAAATCAACTAACTTTTATATATATATATTTAGAATTGTTTAGCTACTCCATTAACACGAATCTTCAATTCCAGATATGAAATTAGAAAGTCACCGTAAATGTATAGCTTGTACCGCGCAGAAGACTTCTTAAAACCTGCCTAATTGTGCTAAACATTGCTTGCAGATGCTTGCAAATTCTCTATATTAACCAATTTAACAATTGCATGCAAGGCTATAAGTAGTTGGCAGGTGATATATCGTCATTTCAGTAACTTTATCGGTGTGCAGTAGCCGTTGTAAATCAACTAAGTTTTATATATATATTTAGAATTGTTTAGCTACTCCATTAACACGAATCTTCAATTCCAGATATGAAATTAGAAAGTCACCGTAAATGTATAACTTGTACTGCGCAGAATACTTCTTAAAACCTGCCTAATTGTGCTAAACATTGCTTGCAGATGCTTGCAAATTCTCTATATTAACCAATTTAACAATTGAATGCAACGCTATAAGTAGTTGGCAGGTGATATATCGTCATTTCAGTACCTTTATCGTTGTGCAGTAGACGTTGTAAATCAACTAAGTTTTATATATATATTTAGAATTGTTTAGCTACTCCATTAACACGAATCTTCAATTCCAATTACGAAATTAGAAAGTCACCGTAAATGTATAGCTTGTACTGCGCAGAATACTTCTTAAAACCTGCCTAATTGTGCTAAACATTGCTTGCAGATGCTTGCAAATTCTCTATATTAACCAATTTAACAATTGAATGCAACGCTATAAGTAGTTGGCAGGTGATATATCGTCATTTCAGTAACTTTATCGGTGTGCAGTAGCCGTTGTAAATCAACTAAGTTTTATATATATATTTAGAATTGTTTAGCTACTCCATTAACACGAATCTTCAATTCCAGATATGAAATTAGAAAGTCACCGTAAATGTATAACTTGTACTGCGCAGAATACTTCTTAAAACCTGCCTAATTGTGCTAAACATTGCTTGCAGATGCTTGCAAATTCTCTATATTAACCAATTTAACAATTGAATGCAACGCTATAAGTAGTTGGCAGGTGATATATCGTCATTTCAGTACCTTTATCGTTGTGCAGTAGCCGTTGTAAATCAACTAAGTTTTATATATATATTTAGAATTGTTTAGCTACTCCATTAACACGAATCTTCAATTCCAATTACGAAATTAGAAAGTCACCGTAAATGTATAGCTTGTACTGCGCAGAATACTTCTTAAAACCTGCCTAATTGTGCTAAACATTGCTTGCAGATGCTTGCAAATTCTCTATATTAACCAATTTAACAATTGCATGCAACGCCATAAGTAGTTGGCAGGCGATATATCGTCATTTCAATAACTTTATCGGTGTGCAGTAGCCGTTGTAAATCAACTAAGTTTTATATATATATTTAGAATTGTTTAGCTACTCCATTAACACGAATCTTCAATTCCAGGTATGAAATTAGAAAGTCACCGTAAATGTATAGCTTGTACTGAGCAGAATACTTCTTAAAACCTGCCTAATTGTGCTAAACATTGCTTGCAGATGCTTGCAAATTCTCTATATTAACCAATTTAACAATTGCATGCAACGCCATAAGTAGTTGGCAGGTGATATATCGTCATTTCAGTAACTTTATCGGTGTGCAGTAGCCGTTGTAAATCAACTAAGTTTTATATATATATTTAGAATTGTTTAGCTACTCCATTAACACAAATCTTCAATTCCAGATATGAAATTAGAAAGTCACCTTAAATGTATAGCTTGTACTGCGCAGAATACTTCTTAAAACCTGCCTAATTGTGCTAAACATTGTTTGCAGATGCTTGCAAATTCTCTATATTAACCAATTTAACAATTGCATGCAACGCCATAAGTAGTTGGCAGGCGATATATCGTCATTCCAATAACTTTATCGGTGTGCAGTAGCCGTTGTAAATCAACTAAGTTTTATATATATATATATATATATTTAGAATTGTTTAGCTACTCCATTAACACGAATCTTCAATTCCAGATATGAAATTAGAAAGTCACCTTAAATGTATAGCTTGTACTGCGCAGAATACTTCTTAAAACCTGCCTAATTGTGCTAAACATTGCTTGCAGATGCTTGCAAATTCTCTATATTAACCAATTTAACAATTGCATGCAACGCCATAAGTAGCTGGCAGGCGATATATCGTCATTTCAATAACTTTATCGGTGTGCAGTAGCCGTTGTAAATCAACTAAGTTTTATATATATATATTTAGAATTGTTTAGCTACTCCATTAACACGAATCTTCAATTCCAGGTACGAAATTAGAAAGTCACCGTAAATGTATAGCTTGTACCGCGCAGAAGACTTTTTAAAACTTGCCTAATTGTGCTAAACATTGCTTGCAGATGCTTGCAAATTCTCTATATTAACCAATTTAACAATTGCATGCAACGCCATAAGTAGTTGGCAGGTGATATATCGTCATTTCAGTAACTTTATCGGTGTGCAGTAGCCGTTGTAAATCAACTAAGTTTTATATATATATTTAGAATTGTTTAGCTACTCCATTAACACGAATCTTCAATTCCAATTACGAAATTAGAAAGTCACCGTAAATGTATAGCTTGTACTGCGCATAATACTTCTTAAAACCTGCCTAATTGTGCTAAACATTGCTTGCAGATGCTTGCAAATTCTCTATATTAACCAATTTAACAATTGCATGCAACGCTATAAGTAGTTGGCAGGTGATATATCGTCATTTCAGTAACTTTATCGGTGTGCAGTAGCCGTTGTAAATCAACTAAGTTTTATATATATATTTAGAATTGTTTAGCTACTCCATTAACACAAATCTTCAATTCCAGATATGAAATTAGAAAGTCACCTTAAATGTATAGCTTGTACTGAGCAGAATACTTCTTAAAACCTGCCTAATTGTGCTAAACATTGCTTGCAGATGCTTGCAAATTCTCTATATTAACCAATTTAACAATTGCATGCAACGCCATAAGTAGTTAGCAGGCGATATATCGTCATTTCAATAACTTTATCGGTGTGCAGTAGCCGTTGTAAATCAACTAAGTTTTATATATATATATATTTAGAATTGTTTAGCTACTCCACTAACACGAACCTTCAATTCCAGATATGAAATTAGAAAGTCACCGTAAATGTATAGCTTGTACCCCGCAGAAGACTTCTTAAAACCTGCCTAATTGTGCTAAACATTGCTTGCAGATGCTTGCAAATTTTCTATATTAACCAATTTAACAATTGCATGCAAGGCTATAAGTAGTTGGCAGGTGATATATCGTCATTTCAGTAACTTTATCGGTGTGCAGTAGCCGTTGTAAATCAACTAAGTTTTATATATATATTTAGAATTGTTTAGCTACTCCATTAACACAAATATTCAATTCCAGATATGAAATTAGAAAGTCACCTTAAATGTATAGCTTGTACTGCGCAGAATACTACTTAAAACCTGCCTAATTGTGCTAAACATTGCTTGCAGATGCTTGCAAATTCTCTATATTAACCAATTTAACAATTGCATGCAACGCCATAAGTAGTTGGCAGGCGATATATCGTCATTTCAATAACTTTATCGGTGTGCAGTAGCCGTTGTAAATCAACTAAGTTTTATATATATATTTAGAATTGTTTAGCTACTCCATTAACACGAATCTTCAATTCCAGGTATGAAATTAGAAAGTCACCGTAAATGTATAGCTTGTACTGAGCAGAATACTTCTTAAAACCTGCCTAATTGTGCTAAACATTGCTTGCAGATGCTTGCAAATTCTCTATATTAAAAAATTTAACAATTGCATGCAACGCTATAAGTAGTTGGCAGGTGATATATCGTCATTTCAGTAACTTTATCGGTGTGCAGTAGCCGTTGTAAATCAACTAAGTTTTATATATATATTTAGAATTGTTTAGCTACTCCATTAACACGAATCTTCAATTCCAATTACGAAATTAAAAAGTCGCCGTAACTGTATAGCTTGTACTGCGCAGAATACTTCTTAAAACCTGCCTAATTGTGCTAAACATTGCTTGCAGATGCTTGCAAATTCTCTATATTAACCAATTTAACAATTGCATGCAACGCTATAAGTAGTTGGCAGGTGATATATCGTCATTTCAGTAACTTTATCGGTGTGGAGTAGCCGTTGTAAATCAACTAAGTTTTATATATATATTTAGAATTGTTTAGCTACTCCATTAACACGAATCTTGAGTTCATGGTACGGACTTAGTAAGATTCCGTAAATGCATAGCATGTACTGTACAGAATACTAATCGAAACCTGCCCAAGCGTGCCAAACGTTGCTTGCAGATGCTGGTATTAATTCTCTAACCAATTTAACAATTGCGTGCAATGCTGTTAATAGTCGGCATGTCATATATTGTGATTTTAGTAACTTTATCGGTGTGCAGTAACCGTTGTAAATCAACTAAATTTTATGTATAGACTAAAAATTGTTTAGCTACTCCATTAACACGAATCTTCAATTCCAGATACGAAATTAGAAAGTCACCGTAAATGTATAGCTTGTACTGCGCAGAATACTTCTTAAAACCTGCCTAATTGTGCTAAACATTGCTTGCAGATGCTTGCAAATTCTCTATATTAACCAATTTAACAATTGCATGCAACGCTATAAGTAGTTGGCAGGTGATATATCGTCATTTCAGTAACTTTATCGGTGTGCAGTAGCCGGTGTAAATTAACTAAGTTTTATATATATATATTTAGAATTGTTTAGCTACTCCATTAACACAAATCTTCAATTCCAGATATGAAATTAGAAAGTCACCGTACATGTATAGCTTGTACTGCGCAGAATACTTCTTAAAACCTGCCTAATTGTGCTAAACATTGCTTGCAGATGCTTGCAAATTCTCTATATTAACCAATTTCACAATTGCATGCAACGCTATAAGTAGTTGGCAGGTGATATATCGTCATTTCAGTAACTTTATCGGTGTGCAGTAGCCGTTGCAAATCAACTAAGTTTTATATATATATTTAGAATTTTTTAGCTACTCCATTAACACGAATCTTCAATTCCAATTACGAAATTAGAAAGTCACCGTAAATGTATAGCTTGTACTGCGCAGAATACTTCTTAAAACCTGCCTAATTGTGCTAAACATTGCTTGCAGATGCTTGCAAATTCTCTATATTAACCAATTTAACAATTGCATGCAACGCCAGAAGTAGTTGGCAGGCGATATATCGTCATTTCAATAACTTTATCGGTGTGCAGTAGCCGTTGTAAATCAACTAACTTTTATATATATATATTTAGAATTGTTTAGCTACTCCATTAACACGAATCTTCAATTCCAGATATGAAATTAGAAAGTCACCGTAAATGTATAGCTTGTAACGCGCAGAAGACTTCTTAAAACCTGCCTAATTGTGCTAAACATTGCTTGCAGATGCTTGCAAATTCTCTATATTAACCAATTTAACAATTGCATGCAAGGCTATAAGTAGTTGGCAGGTGATATATCGTCATTTCAGTAACTTTATCGGTGTGCAGTAGCCGTTGTAAATCAACTAAGTTTTATATATATATTTAGAATTGTTTAGCTACTCCATTAACACGAATCTTCAATTCCAGATATGAAATTAGAAAGTCACCGTAAATGTATAACTTGTACTGCGCAGAATACTTCTTAAAACCTGCCTAATTGTGCTAAACATTGCTTGCAGATGCTTGCAAATTCTCTATATTAACCAATTTAACAATTGAATGCAACGCTATAAGTAGTTGGCAGGTGATATATCGTCATTTCAGTACCTTTATCGTTGTGCAGTAGACGTTGTAAATCAACTAAGTTTTATATATATATTTAGAATTGTTTAGCTACTCCATTAACACGAATCTTCAATTCCAATTACGAAATTAGAAAGTCACCGTAAATGTATAGCTTGTACTGCGCAGAATACTTCTTAAAACCTGCCTAATTGTGCTAAACATTGCTTGCAGATGCTTGCAAATTCTCTATATTAACCAATTTAACAATTGCATGCAACGCTATAAGTAGTTGGCAGGTGATATATCGTCATTTCAGTAACTTTATCGGTGTGCAGTAGCCGTTGTAAATCAACTAAGTTTTATATATATATTTAGAATTGTTTAGCTACTCCATTAACACGAATCTTCAATTCCAGATATGAAATTAGAAAGTCACCGTAAATGTATAACTTGTACTGCGCAGAATACTTCTTAAAACCTGCCTAATTGTGCTAAACATTGCTTGCAGATGCTTGCAAATTCTCTATATTAACCAATTTAACAATTGAATGCAACGCTATAAGTAGTTGGCAGGTGATATATCGTCATTTCAGTACCTTTATCGTTGTGCAGTAGCCGTTGTAAATCAACTAAGTTTTATATATATATTTAGAATTGTTTAGCTACTCCATTAACACGAATCTTCAATTCCAATTACGAAATTAGAAAGTCACCGTAAATGTATAGCTTGTACTGCGCAGAATACTTCTTAAAACCTGCCTAATTGTGCTAAACATTGCTTGCAGATGCTTGCAAATTCTCTATATTAACCAATTTAACAATTGCATGCAACGCCATAAGTAGTTGGCAGGCGATATATCGTCATTTCAATAACTTTATCGGTGTGCAGTAGCCGTTGTAAATCAACTAAGTTTTATATATATATTTAGAATTGTTTAGCTACTCCATTAACACGAATCTTCAATTCCAGGTATGAAATTAGAAAGTCACCGTAAATGTATAGCTTGTACTGAGCAGAATACTTCTTAAAACCTGCCTAATTGTGCTAAACATTGCTTGCAGATGCTTGCAAATTCTCTATATTAACCAATTTAACAATTGCATGCAACGCCATAAGTAGTTGGCAGGTGATATATCGTCATTTCAGTAACTTTATCGGTGTGCAGTAGCCGTTGTAAATCAACTAAGTTTTATATATATATTTAGAATTGTTTAGCTACTCCATTATCACAAATCTTCAATTCCAGATATGAAATTAGAAAGTCGCCTTAAATGTATAGCTTGTACTGCGCAGAATACTTCTTAAAACCTGCCTAATTGTGCTAAACATTGTTTGCAGATGCTTGCAAATTCTCTATATTAACCAATTTAACAATTGCATGCAACGCCATAAGTAGTTGGCAGGCGATATATCGTCATTCCAATAACTTTATCGGTGTGCAGTAGCCGTTGTAAATCAACTAAGTTTTATATATATATATATATATTTAGAATTGTTTAGCTACTCCATTAACACGAATCTTCAATTCCAGATATGAAATTAGAAAGTCACCTTAAATGTATAGCTTGTACTGCGCAGAATACTTCTTAAAACCTGCCTAATTGTGCTAAACATTGCTTGCAGATGCTTGCAAATTCTCTATATTAACCAATTTAACAATTGCATGCAACGCCATAAGTAGCTGGCAGGCGATATATCGTCATTTCAATAACTTTATCGGTGTGCAGTAGCCGTTGTAAATCAACTAAGTTTTATATATATATTTAGAATTGTTTAGCTACTCCATTAACACGAATCTTCAATTCCAGGTACGAAATTAGAAAGTCACCGTAAATGTATAGCTTGTACCGCGCAGAAGACTTTTTAAAACTTGCCTAATTGTGCTAAACATTGCTTGCAGATGCTTGCAAATTCTCTATATTAACCAATTTAACAATTGCATGCAACGCCATAAGTAGTTGGCAGGTGATATATCGTCATTTCAGTAACTTTATCGGTGTGCAGTAGCCGTTGTAAATCAACTAAGTTTTATATATATATTTAGAATTGTTTAGCTACTCCATTAACACGAATCTTCAATTCCAATTACGAAATTAGAAAGTCACCGTAAATGTATAGCTTGTACTGCGCATAATACTTCTTAAAACCTGCCTAATTGTGCTAAACATTGCTTGCAGATGCTTGCAAATTCTCTATATTAACCAATTTAACAATTGCATGCAACGCTATAAGTAGTTGGCAGGTGATATATCGTCATTTCAGTAACTTTATCGGTGTGCAGTAGCCGTTGTAAATCAACTAAGTTTTATATATATATTTAGAATTGTTTAGCTACTCCATTAACACAAATCTTCAATTCCAGATATGAAATTAGAAAGTCACCTTAAATGTATAGCTTGTACTGCGCAGAATACTTCTTAAAACCTGCCTAATTGTGCTAAACATTGCTTGCAGATGCTTGCAAATTCTCTATATTAACCAATTTAACAATTGCATGCAACGCTATAAGTAGTTGGCAGGTGATATATCGTCATTTCAGTAACTTTATCGGTGTGGAGTAGCCGTTGTAAATCAACTAAGTTTTATATATATATTTAGAATTGTTTAGCTACTCCATTAACACGAATCTTGAGTTCATGGTACGGACTTAGTAAGATTCCGTAAATGCATAGCATGTACTGTACAGAATACTAATCGAAACCTGCCCAAGCGTGCCAAACGTTGCTTGCAGATGCTGGTATTAATTCTCTAACCAATTTAACAATTGCGTGCAATGCTGTTAATAGTCGGCATGTCATATATTGTGATTTTAGTAACTTTATCGGTGTGCAGTAACCGTTGTAAATCAACTAAATTTTATGTATAGACTAAAAATTGTTTAGCTACTCCATTAACACGAATCTTCAATTCCAGATACGAAATTAGAAAGTCACCGTAAATGTATAGCTTGTACTGCGCAGAATACTTCTTAAAACCTGCCTAATTGTGCTAAACATTGCTTGCAGATGCTTGCAAATTCTCTATATTAACCAATTTAACAATTGCATGCAACGCTATAAGTAGTTGGCAGGTGATATATCGTCATTTCAGTAACTTTATCGGTGTGCAGTAGCCGGTGTAAATTAACTAAGTTTTATATATATATATTTAGAATTGTTTAGCTACTCCATTAACACAAATCTTCAATTCCAGATATGAAATTAGAAAGTCACCGTACATGTATAGCTTGTACTGCGCAGAATACTTCTTAAAACCTGCCTAATTGTGCTAAACATTGCTTGCAGATGCTTGCAAATTCTCTATATTAACCAATTTCACAATTGCATGCAACGCTATAAGTAGTTGGCAGGTGATATATCGTCATTTCAGTAACTTTATCGGTGTGCAGTAGCCGTTGCAAATCAACTAAGTTTTATATATATATTTAGAATTTTTTAGCTACTCCATTAACACGAATCTTCAATTCCAATTACGAAATTAGAAAGTCACCGTAAATGTATAGCTTGTACTGCGCAGAATACTTCTTAAAACCTGCCTAATTGTGCTAAACATTGCTTGCAGATGCTTGCAAATTCTCTATATTAACCAATTTAACAATTGCATGCAACGCCAGAAGTAGTTGGCAGGCGATATATCGTCATTTCAATAACTTTATCGGTGTGCAGTAGCCGTTGTAAATCAACTAACTTTTATATATATATATTTAGAATTGTTTAGCTACTCCATTAACACGAATCTTCAATTCCAGATATGAAATTAGAAAGTCACCGTAAATGTATAGCTTGTAACGCGCAGAAGACTTCTTAAAACCTGCCTAATTGTGCTAAACATTGCTTGCAGATGCTTGCAAATTCTCTATATTAACCAATTTAACAATTGCATGCAAGGCTATAAGTAGTTGGCAGGTGATATATCGTCATTTCAGTAACTTTATCGGTGTGCAGTAGCCGTTGTAAATCAACTAAGTTTTATATATATATTTAGAATTGTTTAGCTACTCCATTAACACGAATCTTCAATTCCAGATATGAAATTAGAAAGTCACCGTAAATGTATAACTTGTACTGCGCAGAATACTTCTTAAAACCTGCCTAATTGTGCTAAACATTGCTTGCAGATGCTTGCAAATTCTCTATATTAACCAATTTAACAATTGAATGCAACGCTATAAGTAGTTGGCAGGTGATATATCGTCATTTCAGTACCTTTATCGTTGTGCAGTAGACGTTGTAAATCAACTAAGTTTTATATATATATTTAGAATTGTTTAGCTACTCCATTAACACGAATCTTCAATTCCAATTACGAAATTAGAAAGTCACCGTAAATGTATAGCTTGTACTGCGCAGAATACTTCTTAAAACCTGCCTAATTGTGCTAAACATTGCTTGCAGATGCTTGCAAATTCTCTATATTAACCAATTTAACAATTGCATGCAACGCTATAAGTAGTTGGCAGGTGATATATCGTCATTTCAGTAACTTTATCGGTGTGCAGTAGCCGTTGTAAATCAACTAAGTTTTATATATATATTTAGAATTGTTTAGCTACTCCATTAACACGAATCTTCAATTCCAGATATGAAATTAGAAAGTCACCGTAAATGTATAACTTGTACTGCGCAGAATACTTCTTAAAACCTGCCTAATTGTGCTAAACATTGCTTGCAGATGCTTGCAAATTCTCTATATTAACCAATTTAACAATTGAATGCAACGCTATAAGTAGTTGGCAGGTGATATATCGTCATTTCAGTACCTTTATCGTTGTGCAGTAGCCGTTGTAAATCAACTAAGTTTTATATATATATTTAGAATTGTTTAGCTACTCCATTAACACGAATCTTCAATTCCAATTACGAAATTAGAAAGTCACCGTAAATGTATAGCTTGTACTGCGCAGAATACTTCTTAAAACCTGCCTAATTGTGCTAAACATTGCTTGCAGATGCTTGCAAATTCTCTATATTAACCAATTTAACAATTGCATGCAACGCCATAAGTAGTTGGCAGGCGATATATCGTCATTTCAATAACTTTATCGGTGTACAGTAGCCGTTGTAAATCAACTAAGTTTTATATATATATTTAGAATTGTTTAGCTACTCCATTAACACGAATCTTCAATTCCAGGTATGAAATTAGAAAGTCACCGTAAATGTATAGCTTGTACTGAGCAGAATACTTCTTAAAACCTGCCTAATTGTGCTAAACATTGCTTGCAGATGCTTGCAAATTCTCTATATTAACCAATTTAACAATTGCATGCAACGCCATAAGTAGTTGGCAGGTGATATATCGTCATTTCAGTAACTTTATCGGTGTGCAGTAGCCGTTGTAAATCAACTAAGTTTTATATATATATTTAGAATTGTTTAGCTACTCCATTATCACAAATCTTCAATTCCAGATATGAAATTAGAAAGTCGCCTTAAATGTATAGCTTGTACTGCGCAGAATACTTCTTAAAACCTGCCTAATTGTGCTAAACATTGTTTGCAGATGCTTGCAAATTCTCTATATTAACCAATTTAACAATTGCATGCAACGCCATAAGTAGTTGGCAGGCGATATATCGTCATTCCAATAACTTTATCGGTGTGCAGTAGCCGTTGTAAATCAACTAAGTTTTATATATATATATATATATTTAGAATTGTTTAGCTACTCCATTAACACGAATCTTCAATTCCAGATATGAAATTAGAAAGTCACCTTAAATGTATAGCTTGTACTGCGCAGAATACTTCTTAAAACCTGCCTAATTGTGCTAAACATTGCTTGCAGATGCTTGCAAATTCTCTATATTAACCAATTTAACAATTGCATGCAACGCCATAAGTAGCTGGCAGGCGATATATCTTCATTTCAATAACTTTATCGGTGTGCAGTAGCCGTTGTAAATCAACTAAGTTTTATATATATATTTAGAATTGTTTAGCTACTCCATTAACACGAATCTTCAATTCCAGGTACGAAATTAGAAAGTCACCGTAAATGTATAGCTTGTACCGCGCAGAAGACTTTTTAAAACTTGCCTAATTGTGCTAAACATTGCTTGCAGATGCTTGCAAATTCTCTATATTAACCAATTTAACAATTGCATGCAACGCCATAAGTAGTTAGCAGGTGATATATCGTCATTTCAGTAACTTTATCGGTGTGCAGTAGCCGTTGTAAATCAACTAAGTTTTATATATATATTTAGAATTGTTTAGCTACTCCATTAACACGAATCTTCAATTCCAATTACGAAATTAGAAAGTCACCGTAAATGTATAGCTTGTACTGCGCATAATACTTCTTAAAACCTGCCTAATTGTGCTAAACATTGCTTGCAGATGCTTGCAAATTCTCTATATTAACCAATTTAACAATTGCATGCAACGCTATAAGTAGTTGGCAGGTGATATATCGTCATTTCAGTAACTTTATCGGTGTGCAGTAGCCGTTGTAAATCAACTAAGTTTTATATATATATTTAGAATTGTTTAGCTACTCCATTAACACAAATCTTCAATTCCAGATATGAAATTAGAAAGTCACCTTAAATGTATAGCTTGTACTGCGCAGAATTCTTCTTAAAACCTGCCTAATTGTGCTAAACATTGCTTGCAGATGCTTGCAAATTCTCTATATTAACCAATTTAACAATTGCATGCAACGCCATAAGTAGTTAGCAGGCGATATATCGTCATTTCAATAACTTTATCGGTGTGCAGTAGCCGTTGTAAATCAACTAAGTTTTATATATATATATATTTAGAATTGTTTAGCTACTCCACTAACACGAACCTTCAATTCCAGATATGAAATTAGAAAGTCACCGTAAATGTATAGCTTGTACCCCGCAGAAGACTTCTTAAAACCTGCCTAATTGTGCTAAACATTGCTTGCAGATGCTTGCAAATTTTCTATATTAACCAATTTAACAATTGCATGCAAGGCTATAAGTAGTTGGCAGGTGATATATCGTCATTTCAGTAACTTTATCGGTGTGCAGTAGCCGTTGTAAATCAACTAAGTTTTATATATATATTTAGAATTGTTTAGCTACTCCATTAACACGAATCTTCAATTCCAGATATGAAATTAGAAAGTCACCGTAAATGTATAACTTGTACTGAGCAGAATACTTCTTAAAACCTGCCTAATTGTGCTAAACATTGCTTGCAGATGCTTGCAAATTCTCTATATTAACCAATTTAACAATTGCATGCAACGCCATAAGTAGTTGGCAGTCGATATATCGTCATTTCAATAACTTTATCGGTGTGCAGTAGCCGTTGTAAATCAACTAAGTTTTATATATATATTTAGAATTATTTAGCTACTCCATTAACACGAATCTTCAATTCCAGATATGAAATTAGAAAGTCACCGTAAATGTATAACTTGTACTGCGCAGAATACTTCTTAAAACCTGCCTAATTGTGCTAAACATTGCATGCAGATGCTTGCAAATTCTCTATATTAACCAATTTAACAATTGAATGCAACGCTATAAGTAGTTGGCAGGTGATATATCGTCATTTCAGTACCTTTATCGTTGTGCAGTAGCCGTTGTAAATCAACTAAGTTTTATATATATATTTAGAATTGTTTAGCTACTCCATTAACACGAATCTTCAATTCCAGATATGAAATTAGAAAGTCACCGTAAATTTATAACTTGTACTGAGCAGAATACTTCTTAAAACCTGCCTAATTGTGCTAAACATTGCTTGCAGATGCTTGCAAATTTTCTATATTAACCAATTTAACAATTGTATGCAACGCTATAAGTAGTTGGCAGGTGATATATCGTCATTTCAGTAACTTTATCGGTGTGCAGTAGCCGTTGTAAATCAACTAAGTTTTATATATATATTTAGAATTGTTTAGCTACTCCATTAACACAAATCTTCAATTCCAGATATGAAATTAGAAAGTCACCTTAAATGTATAGCTTGTACTGCGCAGAATACTTCTTAAAACCTGCCTAATTGTGCTAAACATTGCTTGCAGATGCTTGCAAATTCTCTATATTAACCAATTTAACAATTGCATGCAACGCCATAAGTAGTTGGCAGGCGATATATCGTCATTTCAATAACTTTATCGGTGTGCAGTAGCCGTTGTAAATCAACTAAGTTTTATATATATATTTAGAATTGTTTAGCTACTCCATTAACACGAATCTTCAATTCCAGGTATGAAATTAGAAAGTCACCGTAAATGTATAGCTTGTACTGCGCAGAATACTTCTTAAAACCTGCCTAATTGTGCTAAACATTGCTTGCAGATGCTTGCAAATTCTCTATATTAACCAATTTAACAATTGCATGCAACGCCATAAGTAGCTGGCAGGCGATATATCGTCATTTCAATAACTTTATCGGTGTGCAGTAGCCGTTGTAAATCAACTAAGTTTTATATATATATTTAGAATTGTTTAGCTACTCCATTAACACGAATCTTCAATTCCAGATATGAAATTAGAAAGTCACCGTAAATGTATTGCTTGTACCGCGCAGAAGACTTTTTAAAACCTGCCTAATTGTGCTAAACATTGCTTGCAGATGCTTGCAAATTCTCTATATTAACCAATTTAACAATTGCATGCAACGCCATAAGTAGTTGGCAGGTGATATATCGTCATTTCAGTAACTTTATCGGTGTGCAGTAGCCGTTGTAAATCAACTAAGTTTTATATATATATTTAGAATTGTTTAGCTACTCCATTAACAGGAATCTTCAATTCCAATTACGAAATTAGAAAGTCACCGTAAATGTATAGCTTGTACTGCGCAGAATACTTCTTAAAACCTGCCTAATTGTGCTAAACATTGCTTGCAGATGCTTGAAGATGCTTGCAAATTCTCTATATTAACCAATTTAACAATTGCATGCAACGCTATAAGTAGTTGGCAAGCGATATATCGTCATTCCAATAACTTTATCGGTGTGCAGTAGCCGTTGTAAATCAACTAAGTTTTATATATATATATATTTAGAATTGTTTAGCTACTCCATTAACACGAATCTTCAATTCCAGATATGAAATTAGAAAGTCACCGTAAATGTATAGCTTGTACTGAGCAGAAGACTTCTTAAAACCTGCCTAATTGTGCTAAACATTGCTTGCAGATGCTTGCAAATTTTCTATATTAACCAATTTAACAATTGCATGCAAGGCTATAAGTAGTTGGCAGGTGATATATCGTCATTTCAGTAACTTTATCGGTGTGCAGTAGCCGTTGTAAATCAACTAAGTTTTATATATATATTTAGAATTGTTTAGCTACTCCATTAACACGAATCTTCAATTCCAGATATGAAATTAGAAAGTCACCGTAAATGTATAACTTGTACTGAGCAGAATACTTCTTAAAACCTGCCTAATTGTGCTAAACATTGCTTGCAGATGCTTGCAAATTCTCTATATTAACCAATTTAACAATTGCATGCAACGCCATAAGTAGTTGGCAGTCGATATATCGTCATTTCAATAACTTTATCGGTGTGCAGTAGCCGTTGTAAATCAACTAAGTTTTATATATATATATTTAGAATTATTTAGCTACTCCATTAACACGAATCTTCAATTCCAGATATGAAATTAGAAAGTCACCGTAAATGTATAGCTTGTACTGCGCAGAATACTTCTTAAAACCTGCTTAATTGTGCTAAACATTGCTTGCAGATGCTTGCAAATTCTCTATATTAACCAATTTAACAATTGCATGCAACGCCATAAGTAGTTGGCAGGCGATATATCGTCATTTCAATAACTTTATCGGTGTGCAGTAGCCGTTGTAAATCAACTAAGTTTTATATATATATATATATATAGAATTGTTTAGCTACTCCATTAACACGAATCTTCAATTCCAGATATGAAATTAGAAAGTCACCGTAAATGTATAGCTTGTACCGCGCAGAAGACTTTTTAAAACCTGCCTAATTGTGCTAAACATTTCTTGCAGATGCTTGCAAATTCTCTATATTAACCAATTTAACAATTGCATGCAACGCTATAAGTAGTTGGCAGGTGATATATCGTCATTTCAGTACCTTTATCGGTGTGCAGTAGCCGTTGTAAATCAACTAAGTTTTATATATATATTTAGAATTGTTTAGCTACTCCATTAACACGAATCTTCAATTCCAATTACGAAATTAGAAAGTCACCGTAAATGTATAGCTTGTACTGCGCAGAATACTTCTTAAAACCTGCCTAATTGTGCTAAGCATTGCTTGCAGATGCTTGCAAATTATCTATATTAACCAATTTAACAATTGCATGCAACGCTATAAGTAGTTGGCAGGTGATATATCGTCATTTCAGTACCTTTATCGGTGTGCAGTAGCCGTTGTAAATCAACTAAGTTTTATATATATATTTAGAATTGTTTAGCTACTCCATTAACACGAATCTTCAATTCCAATTACGAAATTAGAAAGTCACCGTAAATGTATAGCTTGTACCCCGCAGAAGACTTCTTAAAACCTGCCTAATTGTGCTAAACATTGCTTGCAGATGCTTGCAAATTTTCTATATTAACCAATTTAACAATTGCATGCAAGGCTATAAGTAGTTGGCAGGTGATATATCGTCATTTCAGTAACTTTATCGGTGTGCAGTAGCCGTTGTAAATCAACTAAGTTTTATATATATATTTAGAATTGTTTAGCTACTCCATTAACACGAATCTTCAATTCCAGATATGAAATTAGAAAGTCACCGTAAATGTATAACTTGTACTGAGCAGAATACTTCTTAAAACCTGCCTAATTGTGCTAAACATTGCTTGCAGATGCTTGCAAATTCTCTATATTAACCAATTTAACAATTGCATGCAACGCCATAAGTAGTTGGCAGTCGATATATCGTCATTTCAATAACTTTATCGGTGTGCAGTAGCCGTTGTAAATCAACTAAGTTTTATATATATATTTAGAATTATTTAGCTACTCCATTAACACGAATCTTCAATTCCAGATATGAAATTAGAAAGTCACCGTAAATGTATAGCTTGTACTGCGCAGAATACTTCTTAAAACCTGCTTAATTGTGCTAAACATTGCTTGCAGATGCTTGCAAATTCTCTATATTAACCAATTTAACAATTGCATGCAACGCCATAAGTAGTTGGCAGGCGATATATCGTCATTTCAATAACTTTATCGGTGTGCAGTAGCCGTTGTAAATCAACTAAGTGTTATATATATATATATATATATAGAATTGTTTAGCTACTCCATTAACACGAATCTTCAATTCCAGATATGAAATTAGAAAGTCACCGTAAATGTATAGCTTGTACCGCGCAGAAGACTTTTTAAAACCTGCCTAATTGTGCTAAACATTTCTTGCAGATGTTTGCAAATTCTCTATATTAACCAATTTAACAATTGCATGCAACGCTATAAGTAGTTGGCAGGTGATATATCGACATTTCAGTACCTTTATCGGTGTGCAGTAGCCGTTGTAAATCAACTAAGTTTTATATATATATTTAGATTTGTTTAGCTACTCCATTAACACGAATCTTCAATTCCAATTACGAAATTAGAAAGTCACCGTAAATGTATAGCTTGTACTGCGCAGAATACTTCTTAAAACCTGCCTAATTGTGCTAAGCATTGCTTGCAGATGCTTGCAAATTATCTATATTAACCAATTTAACAATTGCATGCAACGCTATAAGTAGTTGGCAGGTGATATATCGTCATTTCAGTACCTTTATCGGTGTGCAGTAGCCGTTGTAAATCAACTAAGTTTTATATATATATTTAGAATTGTTTAGCTACTCCATTAACACGAATCTTCAATTCCAATTACGAAATTAGAAAGTCACCGTAAATGTATAGCTTGTACTGAGCAGAATACTTCTTAAAACCTGTCTAATTGTACTAAACATTGCTTGCAGATGCTTGCAAATTCTCTATATTAACCAATTTAACAATTGCATGCAACGCTATAAGTAGTTGGCAGGTGATATATCGTCATTTCAGTAACTTTATCTGTGTGCAGTAGCCGTTGTAAATCAACTAAGTTTTATATATATATTTAGAATTGTTTAGCTACTCCATTAACACGAATCTTCAATTCCTGGTACGCAATTAGAAAGATTACGTAAATACACAGCTTGTACTGCGCAGAATACTTCTTAAAACCTGCCTAATTGTGCTAAACATTGCTTGCAGATGCTTGCAAATTCTCTATATTAACCAATTTAACAATTGCATGCAACGCCATAAGTAGTTGGCAGGCGATATATCGTCATTTCAATAACTTTATCGGTGTGCAGTAGCCGTTGTAAATCAACTAAGTTTTATATATATATTTAGAATTGTTTAGCTACTCCATTAACACGAATCTTCAATTCCAGATATGAAATTAGAAAGTCACCGTAAATGTATAGCTTGTACCGCGCAGAAGACTTTTTAAAACCTGCCTAATTGTGCTAAACATTGCTTGCAGATGCCTGCAAATTCTCTATATTAACCAATTTAACAATTGCATGCAACGCCATAAGTAGTTGGCAGGTGATATATCATCATTTCAGTAACTTTATCGGTGTGCAGTAGCCGTTGTAAATCAACTAAGTTTTATATATATATTTAGAACTGTTTAGCTACTCCATTAACACGAATCTTCAATTCCAGATATGAAATTAGAAAGTCACCGTAAATGTATAACTTGTACTGCGCAGAATACTTCTTAAAACCTGCCTAATTGTGCTAAACATTGCTTGCAGATGCTTGCAAATTCTCTATATTAACCAATTTAACAATTGCATGCAACGCTATAAGTAGTTGGCAGGTGATATATCGTCATTTCAGTACCTTTATCGGTGTGCAGTAGCCGTTGTAAATCAACTAAGTTTTATATATATATTTAGAATTGTTTAGCTACTCCATTAACACGAATCTTCAATTCCAATTACGAAATTAGAAAGTCACCGTAAATGTATAACTTGTACTGCGCAGATACTTCTTAAAACCTGCCTAACTGTGCTAAACATTGCTTGCAGATGCTTGCAAATTCTCTATATTAACCAATTTAACAATTGCATGCAACGCTATAAGTAGTTGGCAGGTGATATATCGTCATTTCAGTACCTTTATCGGTGTGCAGTAGCCGTTGTAAATCAACTAAGTTTTATATATATATTTAGAATTGTTTAGCTACTCCATTAACACGAATCTTCAATTCCAATTACGAAATTAGAAAGTCACCGTAAATGTATAGCTTGTACTGAGCAGAATACTTCTCAAAACCTGCCTAATTGTGCTAAACATTGCTTGCAGATGCTTGCAAATTCTCTATATTAACCAATTTAACAATTGCATGCAACGCTATAAGTAGTTGGCAGGTGATATATCATCATTTCAGTAACTTTATCTGTGTGCAGTAGCCGTTGTAAATCAACTAAGTTTTATATATATATTTAGAATTGTTTAGCTACTCCATTAACACGAATCTTCAATTCCAATTACGAAATTAGAAAGTCACCGTAAAAGTATAACTTGTACTGCGCAGAATACTTCTTAAAACCTGCCTAATTGTGCTAAACATTGCTTGCAGATGCTTGCAAATTCTCTATATTAACCAATTTAACAATTGCATGCAACGCTATAAGTAGTTGGCAGGTGATATATCGTCATTTCAGTAACTTTATCAGTGTGCAGTAGCCGTTGTAAATCAACTAAGTTTTATATATATATTTAGAATTGTTTAGCTACTCCATTAACACGAATCTTTAATTCCAATTACGAAATTAGAAAGTCACCGTAAATGTATAGCTTGTACTGAGCAGAATACTTCTTAAAACCTGCCTAATTGTGCTAAACATTGCTTGCAGATGCTTGCAAATTCTCTATATTAACCAATTTAACAATTGCATGCAACGCTATAAGTAGTTGGCAGGTGATATATCGTCATTTCAGTAACTTTATCTGTGTGCAGTAGCTGTTGTAAATCAACTAAGTTTTATATATATATTTAGAATTGTTTAGCTACTCCATTAACACGAATCTTCAATTCCTGGTACGCAATTAGAAAGATTACGTAAATACATAGCTTGTACTGCGCAGAATACTTCTTAAAACCTGCCTAATTGTGCTAAACATTGCTTGCAGATGCTTGCAAATTCTCTATATTAACCAATTTAACAATTGCATGCAACGCCATAAGTAGTTGGCAGGCGATATATCGTCATTTCAATAACTTTATCGGTGTGCAGTAGCCGTTGTAAATCAACTAAGTTTTATATATATATATTTAGAATTGTTTAGCTACTCCATTAACTCGAATCTTCAATTCCAGATATGAAATTAGAAAGTCACCGTAAATGTATAGCTTGTACCGCGCAGAAGACTTCTTAAAACCGGACTAATTGTGCTAAACATTGCTTGCAGATGCTTGCAAATTCTCTATATTAACCAATTTAACAATTGCATGCAAGGCTATAAGTAGTTGGCAGGTGATATATCGTCATTTCAGTAACTTTATCGGTGTGCAGTAGCCGTTGTAAATCAACTAAGTTTTATATATATATTTAGAATTGTTTAGCTACTCCAATGACACGAATCTTCAATTCCAGATATGAAATTAGAAAGTCACCGTAAATGTATAACTTGTACTGCGCAGATACTTCTTAAAACCTGCCTAACTGTGCTAAACATTGCTTGCAGATGCTTGCAAATTCTCTATATTAACCAATTTAACAATTGCATGCAACGCTATAAGTAGTTGGCAGGTGATATATCGTCATTTCAGTACCTTTATCGGTGTGCAGTAGCCGTTGTAAATCAACTAAGTTTTATATATATATTTAGAATTGTTTAGCTACTCCATTAACACGAATCTTCAATTCCAATTACGAAATTAGAAAGTCACCGTAAATGTATAGCTTGTACTGAGCAGAATACTTCTTAAAACCTGTCTAATTGTACTAAACATTGCTTGCAGATGCTTGCAAATTCTCTATATTAACCAATTTAACAATTGCATGCAACGCTATAAGTAGTTGGCAGGTGATATATCGTCATTTCAGTAACTTTATCTGTGTGCAGTAGCCGTTGTAAATCAACTAAGTTTTATATATATATTTAGAATTGTTTAGCTACTCCATTAACACGAATCTTCAATTCCTGGTACGCAATTAGAAAGATTACGTAAATACACAGCTTGTACTGCGCAGAATACTTCTTAAAACCTGCCTAATTGTGCTAAACATTGCTTGCAGATGCTTGCAAATTCTCTATATTAACCAATTTAACAATTGCATGCAACGCCATAAGTAGTTGGCAGGCGATATATCGTCATTTCAATAACTTTATCGGTGTGCAGTAGCCGTTGTAAATCAACTAAGTTTTATATATATATTTAGAATTGTTTAGCTACTCCATTAACACGAATCTTCAATTCCAGATATGAAATTAGAAAGTCACCGTAAATGTATAGCTTGTACCGCGCAGAAGACTTTTTAAAACCTGCCTAATTGTGCTAAACATTGCTTGCAGATGCCTGCAAATTCTCTATATTAACCAATTTAACAATTGCATGCAACGCCATAAGTAGTTGGCAGGTGATATATCATCATTTCAGTAACTTTATCGGTGTGCAGTAGCCGTTGTAAATCAACTAAGTTTTATATATATATTTAGAACTGTTTAGCTACTCCATTAACACGAATCTTCAATTCCAGATATGAAATTAGAAAGTCACCGTAAATGTATAACTTGTACTGCGCAGAATACTTCTTAAAACCTGCCTAATTGTGCTAAACATTGCTTGCAGATGCTTGCAAATTCTCTATATTAACCAATTTAACAATTGCATGCAACGCTATAAGTAGTTGGCAGGTGATATATCGTCATTTCAGTACCTTTATCGGTGTGCAGTAGCCGTTGTAAATCAACTAAGTTTTATATATATATTTAGAATTGTTTAGCTACTCCATTAACACGAATCTTCAATTCCAATTACGAAATTAGAAAGTCACCGTAAATGTATAGCTTGTACTGCGCAGAATACTTCTTAAAACCTGCCTAATTGTGCTAAACATTGCTTGCAGATGCTTGCAAATTCTCTATATTAACCAATTTAACAATTGCATGCAACGCTATAAGTAGTTGGCAGGTGATATATCGTCATTTCAGTACCTTTATCGGTGTGCAGTAGCCGTTGTAAATCAACTAAGTTTTATATATATATTTAGAATTGTTTAGCTACTCCATTAACACGAATCTTCAATTCCAATTACGAAATTAGAAAGTCACCGTAAATGTATAGCTTGTACTGAGCAGAATACTTCTCAAAACCTGCCTAATTGTGCTAAACATTGCTTGCAGATGCTTGCAAATTCTCTATATTAACCAATTTAACAATTGCATGCAACGCTATAAGTAGTTGGCAGGTGATATATCATCATTTCAGTAACTTTATCTGTGTGCAGTAGCCGTTGTAAATCAACTAAGTTTTATATATATATTTAGAATTGTTTAGCTACTCCATTAACACGAATCTTCAATTCCAATTACGAAATTAGAAAGTCACCGTAAAAGTATAACTTGTACTGCGCAGAATACTTCTTAAAACCTGCCTAATTGTGCTAAACATTGCTTGCAGATGCTTGCAAATTCTCTATATTAACCAATTTAACAATTGCATGCAACGCTATAAGTAGTTGGCAGGTGATATATCGTCATTTCAGTAACTTTATCGGTGTGCAGTAGCCGTTGTAAATCAACTAAGTTTTATATATATATTTAGAATTGTTTAGCTACTCCATTAACACGAATCTTTAATTCCAATTACGAAATTAGAAAGTCACCGTAAATGTATAGCTTGTACTGAGCAGAATACTTCTTAAAACCTGCCTAATTGTGCTAAACATTGCTTGCAGATGCTTGCAAATTCTCTATATTAACCAATTTAACAATTGCATGCAACGCTATAAGTAGTTGGCAGGTGATATATCGTCATTTCAGTAACTTTATCTGTGTGCAGTAGCTGTTGTAAATCAACTAAGTTTTATATATATATTTAGAATTGTTTAGCTACTCCATTAACACGAATCTTCAATTCCTGGTACGCAATTAGAAAGATTACGTAAATACATAGCTTGTACTGCGCAGAATACTTCTTAAAACCTGCCTAATTGTGCTAAACATTGCTTGCAGATGCTTGCAAATTCTCTATATTAACCAATTTAACAATTGCATGCAACGCCATAAGTAGTTGGCAGGCGATATATCGTCATTTCAATAACTTTATCGGTGTGCAGTAGCCGTTGTAAATCAACTAAGTTTTATATATATATATTTAGAATTGTTTAGCTACTCCATTAACTCGAATCTTCAATTCCAGATATGAAATTAGAAAGTCACCGTAAATGTATAGCTTGTACCGCGCAGAAGACTTCTTAAAACCGGACTAATTGTGCTAAACATTGCTTGCAGATGCTTGCAAATTCTCTATATTAACCAATTTAACAATTGCATGCAAGGCTATAAGTAGTTGGCAGGTGATATATCGTCATTTCAGTAACTTTATCGGTGTGCAGTAGCCGTTGTAAATCAACTAAGTTTTATATATATATTTAGAATTGTTTAGCTACTCCAATGACACGAATCTTCAATTCCAGATATGAAATTAGAAAGTCACCGTAAATGTATAACTTGTACTGCGCAGATACTTCTTAAAACCTGCCTAACTGTGCTAAACATTGCTTGCAGATGCTTGCAAATTCTCTATATTAACCAATTTAACAATTGCATGCAACGCTATAAGTAGTTGGCAGGTGATATATCGTCATTTCAGTACCTTTATCGGTGTGCAGTAGCCGTTGTAAATCAACTAAGTTTTATATATATATTTAGAATTGTTTAGCTACTCCATTAACACGAATCTTCAATTCCAATTACGAAATTAGAAAGTCACCGTAAATGTATAGCTTGTACTGAGCAGAATACTTCTTAAAACCTGCCTAATTGTGCTAAACATTGCTTGCAGATGCTTGCAAATTCTCTATATTAACCAATTTAACAATTGCATGCAACGCTATAAGTAGTTGGCAGGTGATATATCGTCATTTCAGTAACTTTATCTGTGTGCAGTAGCCGTTGTAAATCAACTAAGTTTTATATATATATTTAGAATTGTTTAGCTACTCCATTAACACGAATCTTCAATTCCTAGTACGCAATTAGAAAGATTACGTAAATACATAGCTTGTACTGCGCAGAATACTTCTTAAAACCTGCCCAATTGTGCTAAACATTGCTTGCAGATGCTTGCAAATTCTCTATATTAACCAATTTAACAATTGCATGCAACGCCATAAGTAGTTGGCAGGCGATATATCGTCATTTCAATACCTTTATCGGTGTGCAGTAGCCGTTGTAAATCAACTAAGTTTTATATATATATTTAGAATTGTTTAGCTACTCCATTAACACGAATCTTCAATTCCAGATATGAAATTAGAAAGTCACCGTAAATGTATAGCTTGCACCGCGCAGAAGACTTTTTAAAACCTGCCTAATTGTGCTAAACATTGCTTGCAGATGCCTGCAAATTCTCTATATTAACCAATTTAACAATTGCATGCAACGCCATAAGTAGTTGGCAGGTGATATATCATCATTTCAGTAACTTTATCGGTGTGCAGTAGCCGTTGTAAATCAACTAAGTTTTATATATATATTTAGAATTGTTTAGCTACTCCATTAACACGAATCTTCAAATCCAATTACGAAATTAGAAAGTCACCGTAAATGTATAGCTTGTACTGCGCAGAATACTTCTTAAAACCTGCCTAATTGTGCTAAACATTGCTTGCAGATGCTTGCAAATTCTCTATATTAACCAATTTAACAATTGCATGCAACGCTATAAGTAGTTGGCAAGTGATATATCGTCATTTCAGTACCTTTATCGGTGTGCAGTAGCCGTTGTAAATCAACTAAGTCTTATATATATATTTAGAATTGTTTAGCTACTCCATTAACACGAATCTTCAATTCCAATTACGAAATTAGAAAGTCACCGTAAATGTATAGCTTGTACTGAGCAGAATACTTCTTAAAACCTGCCTAATTGTGCTAAACATTGCTTGCAGATGCTTGCAAATTCTCTATATTAACCAATTTAACAATTGCATGCAACGCTATAAGTAGTTGGCAGGTGATATATCGTCATTTCAGTAACTTTATCTGTGTGCAGTAGCCGTGGTAAATCAACTAAGTTTTATATATATATTTAGAATTGTTTAGCTACTCCATTAACACGAATCTTCAATTCCAGATATGAAATTAGAAAGTCACCGTAAATGTATAGCTTGTACCGCGCAGAAGACTTCTTAAAACCTGCCTAATTGTGCTAAACATTGCTTGCAGATGCTTGCAAATTCTCTATATTAACCAATTTAACAATTGCATGCAAGGCTATAAGTAGTTGGCAGGTGATATATCGTCATTTCAGTAACTTTATCGGTGTGCAGTAGCCGTTGTAAATCAACTAAGTTTTATGTATATATATTTAGAATTGTTTAGCTACTCCATTAACACGAATCTTCAATTCCAGATATGAAATTAGAAAGTCACCGTAAATGTATAACTTGTACTGCGCAGATACTTCTTAAAACCTGCCTAATTGTGCTAAACATTGCTTGCAGATGCTTGCAAATTCTCTATATTAACCAATTTAACAATTGCATGCAACGCTAATAAGTAGTTGGCAGGTGATATATCGTCATTTCAGTAACTTTATCTGTGTGCAGTAGCCGTTGTAAATCAACTAAGTTTTATATATATATTTAGAATTGTTTAGCTACTCCATTAACACGAATATTCAATTCGTGGTACGCAATTAGAAAGATTACGTAAATACATATCTTGTACTGCGCAGAATACTTCTTAAAACCTGCCTAATTGTGCTAAACATTGCTTGCAGATGCTTGCAAATTCTCTATATTAACCAATTTAACAATTGCATGCAATGCCATAAGTAGTTGGCAGGTGATATATCGTCATTTCAGTAGCTTTATCGGTGTGCAGTAGCCGTTGTAAATCAACTAAGTTTTATATATATATATTTAGAATTGTTTAGCTACTCCATTAACACGAATCTTCAATTCCAGATATGAAATTAGAAAGTCACCGTAAATGTATAGCTTGTACCGCGCAGAAGACTTCTTAAAACCTGCCTAATTGTGCTAAACATTGCTTGCAGATGCTTGCAAATTCTCTATATTAACCAATTTAACAATTGCATGCAAGGCTATAAGTAGTTGGCAGGTGATATATCGTCATTTCAGTAACTTTATCGGTGTGCAGTAGCCGTTGTAAAACAACTAAATTTCATATATAGATTTAGAATTGTTTAGCGACTCCATTCTCAATGGTTTAAACTCCTTAGAAATCAAATAAAAATAATTTATACAATTATTATAATTAACGATTAACTGAGTTCCTCTGCTATCTGCAAGTTACGATGCCGATACAGATGACGGTGAACCGCCAACCGGCAAACCGGCTGACTTAATCGAAACGAATCGAGAGCCAAAATTGATTCGAATGATTATTCAAATAATCAATCGGTTATTAATATGATTCGAATGCAAATAATTCGGTTATGAACATTGTCCGGTTATGCCCATCACTAATTTTAATTACTTAAAATTTAAATGTTCAGAGCAATTTCATTTTTTATCAAGCTGGCTATGACATAAATGATCTGTATTGGGGTTCCTAGATGTGCGTGATTATTTATTTTGTTTATTATCATTGCTTGAAAAGTTCTTTAGATGATCATTAATCATTAGTATTGTTAGTCCTTCTCAATTTCCTTACAATAATACTAAAACAAATGACTGTCTAATGATTAGGTACTATTTGTATTTAGCAAATGGCCATTAATCATCATAAGTCAGAAAACTTGTATCAGATATCAGATAGAATAGATTAAACAGAAGATTACTATTTCTAGAAATTGTTAATTGATTTTTAACAACTTATTCTAGTAATGATACATATTGCCTATTGGTCGGAATCGTAAATCGGGGATGTGGGGAAGCGGGGATACTCTTTTAGCGATAATTTAAAAAATCGTTGCAATAAATCAATGCCCAATTCTGTTCAAAAATTACAGTTTGAAAGTGTTCGAAGGTGAACAGTAAATTATTTTCTGTATTTGTACTTTCTCAAAGGAGAAAAATACGGTTTAGTGCTGTTACCATTTGTTGTGCTTCAAAACTACTCACATTTAGAATTTAGTGTTCAGAATCAGAAAAGGTAAGTACTGTTATTGTTATACATTATGACCCGATTTAAATCATGATTAAAATTACGTTAAAAAATGCAAATATACCATGGACCTTTATTATTCTAACATTGTCCTACTTTTAAATATCACTTACTTTTTATTGCTCACAAATGTTTTTTTTTCGTTCGTTTTGTTCATTAGTTTTGTGAATGTTCAATAATTTATTTAAAACTAAAATTTAATAAAATGGGGTGTAGAGCAATAGTTTATATCTTTCGAATAATTGAATAATTATTTCAATAAATTAGTTATTCGAATTAGTTAGTTATTCGAATAAACTGGTTATTCGAATAAGTTATTGCAATAAATTATTCGAATAAATTAGTTATCCGACTAAGCGAATAAATTAGTTATTCGAATAACTAATTTATTCGAATAATTCGATAGTTATTCGAATTTCGATATATCGAATAATATTCGATATTTAATTTTATTCGTTATTCGATACTTAGTTTGTGATATCGAATACCCCTAGTAGTATGCCTTATTTCACTTCAAAGAGCCCCACTAAAGGGAGAAAAACGCTCACGATCAGTTATTGTAAATTGCATTGACATCAACATTTATGATGAAAAGTGCAATTTACTGCAACAAGGTAAAGTGTAATTAAAAAACCTGAATATTAACCGTGATGCCGGGCTCGGTAATTTATTAGTAGTTAAGCATCCTGACTACTGATCCAAGAGTTGAGTTTGGTCAACGGGCCTGCTAAAGTTTTTAAAAATTATCACTGCCTACTACAGAATGTCATCTCTCGGAGATATAAAACCGCCAATTTCAGGTAACTATTAACGTACAGCATGTAAAACATCCCATCCTTAGTCTCGACAAAATCCTAGTAAGTTTTGACCATATGATCATAGCAGTCAGTGTCTAAAGTACGTGGTTCTCTGTGTGCCTAGCTGTTGTGCATAACAAACAACGGCCACTCTTCAATTATTTCTTCTTCATCCTGTAGCTCCTTTAAGAAGCAAAAGGCACCGGTAGATGTTTCGTAATCTGATAACTTAGTCTCTTCCCCTGTTTATTTATAAATAGTCACACACCATATTGTGTAATTATAGATGTTAGGCTACAACAGATGCAATCAGAGGCTGCACAACACTCACAAAGGCTACAACTAAATTAAACAAGCTAGAATGACATCCAAAAACCTCCAAGAAACCACAGTATATCGCACTTTTTCCACCCAAAAGTCCCACTTTCGAGGACCCTAGAGAGTCAGAACTGTCTACAATGTCTTCCCCGCCCCCCGAGAATTCCCAAAACACTGCCCACCTAGGTAACCTCAGAATATCAAACTTTTACAAACTCTATGAGCATTCAACAAATATATAAAATATTTAATGTTTGCTAAGCGAATAAATTGCATATTGTCAAAATAAGTTCCCCTCAAACCTTAATAAGAGTTCTAGTGTTTATCAGTTGCTGAATCTACTGTTGGCACAATCATTCATAATTTCTGTAGGAATAATTATAAATTAAAGGTACAGTGCCTTTAGAAATGATCGAACATTTTTGAATGGTCATGGTTATACAACGTATGAATAATAACTTGGTCGTACTGTACGTCTATGTCAAATTCGGGGTTAGCACAACTGCGTTTGGAAAGGTACCTCTGGCAGCTCTGTTTCCTCAAAATCGTTCATTAAATACAGAGCAAGCCAAACGAGGAGATCTGTCGGCGTTCGGTAAGTACCCATGCAAGCGTTTCGATGTTCCTCGATATGCTCATGTATTTCAACCGAGTAAACAGAGGATCAGCACATGACAAGGATTAATAGTGACAAATGAATGGCGACGCTATTTAATCTTTGAATATGAATGGTCCTCAACACGGAAAGTAAAAAAAGCTAAAGATTATGATTGAATGAATCAATGAAATTTACGTTTTAATTTGACATCTGCACATTTCGTGATAGGTGACAGTTCAGCGTTCGGTAAATACTTTCCGATATTCCATGCTCACTGATCACGTAACTAAAACTCGATCTGCTCAGGCTCCGTTCCGCAATGTACGGTTGGCGCCTTAGAAATCGGGACAATACGTACTATGATACTTTTTTCATGTACATATTTTCAAGTGTGCAAACTGGATTTTTGCAGTTGTTATGATTTTGATTGTTACATAATTTTTCAAATGTTGCGTTTTTTGGTTGATAGTAAAATTCCAATACAAAAAAATAATAATGAATCAAACATTACAACACAACATATTACATGTCCCGATTTCTAAGGCGCCGACTGTACTTAACGAAAGCACCTCAGGTTAGGTTTTGCGTCAGTCTGCGTCAAAACTGACGGAAAACCTAACCTGATAACCTCCAATTTGACATAGGCTTACAGTGCCACCAACTTATTATTTATATGTTGTATGTATAACCATGACCATTCAAAAATGTTCGATCATTTCTGAAGGCACTTTATTTCCTGTAATATGAACATTTGTCAGTATTAGCATTAAAATATCCAAGTTCATACAGTAACTTACTAGTTTTCAAATAAAATTTCTGTGTAAGTCTTTGTCAGGGTGAAATACTAATTCAAGGTCGTGCAACATTTTTTTTTTGAGTTATGCACGTTTTATATTACTAATCCTCTTCTGTTACGAGTCTTTGTGCAGAATAAATTGATTTTCGCTTTAAATTCATATAATTATTCTGGAAATCAAAATACTTTCAATTTTAAATTATAATTGTTAAATTAAAAGCATTCTCCAACATTAAACATATAACGTAATAGATACACGAACGTAAAATCGTACATTATAAAACTGTTCAAAAATTGTTAATAAAGACGTTTGCACCACGACACGAAAAATAAGTTACAAACCAGTATTATTTCAGCTTAAATTTATCTCAACAGATTCACAGTTTTGTCATTCAAGCGAACAATACACTCAGTTAAATTTGTTAGCAAATAGTCCGCATTGAAAACTAGGCTTTCATGGCTGCCTTCATCTTCGCCTGCTGGAACTGCTGCTGCAGCTTCTGCAGTGCTTCTCGGTGCGTGTCCTGCTTTTTCTCCAACGTCAGAATGATGTCGTCGAAGCGCTTCATCTCGTTGTTAATGTAGTCGATGCGCTTGGCCACATTCTGCTTGGCCTCCACTATCTCCGTCTTGATCAGAGCTGGGCCGATGGCTTTGTACACCTTCCTGTCGGCGGGCAGGAGGTCGAGCTCGTCTTTCACCACCTGGTTTTCGTTCAGCTGGGCGTCCAGTTGCTGGCGCGTGGAAATCGCCTTTTGGTACTCTGAAAGGCAAGAATGAGGTTATGTCGACTCGAACTGCTTGAAATACCTTTCTGTGTGTTCTTGAAGATGGAGAGCTCGTTTTCTAGCTTTTTCTGGACGTCCTCCATGGTGGAATTTGATATTTGAGGCTAATAAACGCAATAAAGTACCTAATATTGGCAGCAGGTTTGACTTTTTGACGGATTTTTTGACAACTACTGCTACCTCCACCCAGTGTTGCCAGACGTTCAGTTAAAGAGGCGGTAGAATCATCATTAAAAAATCTGGTGTGATACACTCACACAACTTCCTTTTACAGTGATCTTATAATTAGTTAAATATTTAATTTTTAATTTTTAAGCATTTGTCAAAAATTTTCAAAAATTACGAATTCTACAAAAACGGTACAAAATAGAGCGTTAGTTGAAGAGACAAATTTTCTCTAAAATCTTAAGCAGAATTCAAAAATGTAATAATATACCGGGTGTTCTATTTAAAATAGGAGTTAATAAAAAAAATAGAAAAAAAAACAAAAGAAACCCACTTTAGAAGTATTCAACTGGAAAATCACCTATCTCACGTTAATGCACATTAAAAATGTAATAAAAATGTAAAGTCTGAAAAAAATCGTTAGAGCCGTTTTTGAAAAAATCGAAAAAAACTAAAAAATCACAAGAGTAAACACCTACTTCCGGTTATGCGATTTTTTTAAAAAGCTTGCTGTCTCATCTACATAGTACACAAAACTTATATATGAAGTTTCAACGCCATACCTCTTTTCGTTTTTGAGATATTCTGTTCACAGACACACAGACAGACAGACACACAGACAGACAGACAGACAGACACACAGACCAATGAAAAAAAATATGTTTTTTGGGATCAGGGGACTCTAAAACGTGAAGATCTGTTGAAAACTCAATTTCGAATTTTTGGGGTGAATCCAATACTTCCTTTACGGTAAAAGGAAGTAAAAAGCAGGAGATTTGAACTTGGAAACGGTAGAATACAAATAAAAACCAAATGACACAAAAATTAGTACTGATTTTTATATTGTAAAAAGTTGCTTTTAACATTTTCTTCTGCAATGACAATGACATTAGGTAGGTACATATATGAATAAAATAAAAACCATTCAATCTGAATCTACATCACAATCGGAAAGCGATTCCTATTTCTTGTAAATGCTAGATTTATGGCGGCTTAATAGTTGTTTATTCACATTCAAATCATAACAAGCATTGCTCCCTAAAACATTTTTGCTGTGTAAAAGTCCTACAATACGATATTTACAATTTTTCCTTTATTTATCGAAACATAGGCTTCTTTATCTGTTTCGTACGAATCACTCGAACAAGAATATTCGTTAATAATACAATTAAATTATGTCTAAATCCCATGTTATCAGATTTACCTCGCCTCAAAATATAATCATATTTCAACGTATTATATTTAAAAGATAGCAACGCATAAACACCACAAAAGCTCTCATGCAACCTGTAGGATGTTGCTCTTCGTTGTGCGCAATTTGCGGCAATCGCGATGTCGCGAAGGAATAATACAAAAGTACAATACTCAGAATTCGCAGGAAAACCCCCAGCAGATTTTTCTAAAACAATAAACATTTTTAGATGACCGTATTAATAAGTTCTAAAAGAATTTGCAAAGTTTGCACTCCATAAAATTAATTATGGTGTAGATACGATTGTATCATATTTGGTTTACGATTCTAGAAAACACGGTAGATATTTAATACATAACGGTAGGGCGGTATTTGAGAAGCGAAAGCGGTAGATATACCGCTAAAACGGTATATCTGGCAACACTGCCTCCACCAGAGTCCTGATGCCAGCGGCGTAGCTGTTTTTTTTTTATGAAAGGGAATTTAACTAGGGGCAATTTACTTCCTCTTAAAAACATTTTTCATACATTTATTTTCTGAATACTTCCCCAATTTTCTAAATACTTTCCCCACTCATTACTACCCGTATTACTATAGTCCAGTCAAATGGTTCGACTGCATAGAGCACTGGAGCGTAGGTATTTGAAGCAATGGACGATGCAAGGATAGATTCGAGATACAGAGAACTAATAAAAGAAATTTATAAAACAGCAACTTTCCAAGTGAAGATAGGAGAAAACTTAGAAACTCAAGAAATACCAATCAACCGAGGGGTTCGACAAGGAGATCCCATTTCACCAAAATTATTCACGCTCTCGCTAGAGAATATATTTAAAAAACTAAATTGGGATCAGAAAGGTATCAACATCGACGGTCGCCATCTCTCGCATCTACGTTTTGCGGATGACATTGTTCTAATAAGTTCCGACATAAACGAAATACAAGACATGCTCAACGAACTAAAACTAACATCAGAAGAAGTAGGTCTGGAAATGAACCTTAACAAAACAAAGGTTATGACATTAGAAAACACACCAATTCAAATTGAGAACACTGTTATAGAAAGCGTCCAAGAATATATATATCTAGGTCATTTAATAAAACCCGGGAAACAAAATCAAACAGCCGAGATAAGTAGAAGAACTAAAATGACTTGGGCGGCAGTAGGAAAATTAAGAACAACACTACGAGATAAAAATATCCCAATTAATCTCAAAACCAAAGTTTTCAATGCCTGCATTCTCCCGGTATTTACCTATGGAATGGAGACAATGTCATTAACATTAAAATCAGTAAATAAACTCCGCACCACACAAAGAGCAATTGAAAGAGTAATGTTAGGCGTAAGCCTTAATGATCGGATGAGAAACGAAGAAATAAGAAACAAAACAAAAGTGGAAGATGTCGTCAAAAGAATAGCTCAATTAAAATGGAGCTGGGTTGGACATGTCGCCAGACAAGAAGAATCAAAGTGGACAAAGCGCATTTTGGAATGGAGACCCAGAAGAAATAAAAGAAGTGTAGGTCGCCCACAAAGAAGGTGGATTGACGATGTAAAAGAGAGATTGGGAACGCAATGGCAACACAAAGCAAAAGATAAAGAAGCATGGAAAAGATATGGAGAGGCTTATATCCAGGAGTGGATTTCAAAGAGCTGAGAAAGAAGAAGAAGAAGAAGTCAAATGGTAGAAAATAGGGGAAACTTTTGGTGGAGTTTTGATATTTGGTTTCTAGACATATGTTTTTTAGTTGGCTGTACACGAATATCAGGTTTGCCAACAAGAATTTTGACCGGAAACACGTTTTTTTAAGCAAAAACTGTGTAACAAACCGTTTTTTTTTTAGTTTTTCCAAAATTACTCGAAAAAACTATATAATTTCGTAAATTTTCAACCTATATGAAAAGAAAGAGGATAAAATTTCCTACATTTTGTGTCATAGAGGTTTTTTTCTCCGATCAATCATTCAGCCGGGAAGTTAGGTGTTAAAAGCAAAAAAAGGAATTACCTATCTCAGTTGATTTCAAAGTAACTCGAAAACTATCCATTTTTCGTAAATCAAAAATGGTATATAAAATGAATCTCCATAAATGAAATGTTGGCAAACCTGATATTCGTGTACAGCCAGTGAACTCAATCACAACTGGAAGGGACCCTAAATGCTTTGAAAGTGAGGCAACTTGATTTTTAGGCAACCCGCAAGTGTGTGGTGTCTCCCTCTCTGTTTAACATATTGAATAAATGGCAGAAATGAGCAAATTTGAAGGTTTTATTTTTTATTTCCTATCCTATCTTTTTTTAAATAATTTATTAAAGTTTATACAGATTATTTGATTAATCTTTAATCTTTTATGATGTAAAAGAATTATATAACTGTTTCTAGTATTTGTCGAATATTTAATAAAATTCTGGATGGGTGACCATTCAAATTTAGCAGTCATTCAAATTTTCTAAAGCCCTTATTTGACTGATTAAACAATATTTAAAATCTATATTGTTATATGTTTAGACAAAATTATAGATACACATATATGGAACAAAATAAATCATTGGAAAAAAACATTACAAATGAGAAAAGGTACAAATATCAATAAATAACTGGATTTCATAACACTTTTATTTCAACAATGATTTTATTTCAATTCAAAATATCACGGCCAATGCAAATGGTGAAATGCTTAATATCGATAATTGTTTGTAAACATTTGTTACGTGTAATTTTACATTTAGAGACAGTTAAGGATTGTTTGGATAATTTCTTAGCTTAAATACATTAATATAGTTAGATTCACCTGCATACGTTAGGTGTAGCTTGGGTTGCATACTCATTTTTGCAATTTTTGGGACTTTTGGAAAATCCTTGATTTTTAGGGAATTTTGAGTAACAGTTTTGAAAATTGTTTTGATAGTACGATTTCCGGCGACCATTTTTAAGTTTTCCTTTTTGGAGCTGCATGTGATCTTTGGAAATTTTCACTTAAGTGGATTACGTAGTTTCCATTTTTCTTTGAGGAATCTGCCATTCAGAAATAGGAAATGGGTGTTATATTGCTAAAATGAATCCGATTGTATTGGGATAAATATATATTTCTGCAATTTACTTACTCGAGGCCGCCTTACAACTCTGGCCTCCTCGTCCTAGTTTGCTGTATCGTTTTCCGATTTTTCGGGATCTAATATGCCTGTGGCATTGATGTTACTTGGCTAAGGCACCTGGAGCAACGATCCAGTTCCAGTCCGAGCCCCTCAGCACATGTGGTAGTTCGCATGCAAGCCTTCTCCCCATGGTGACTGCATTCGACTACGTTTCTCACCCGCAAAGTTAGATAAAGGCCTGACTCTTTGGAGGTTATTCAAGCTGGTGGACATCTTAATAGCTATCCCCCATAGCTGTTGATGTAGCGGCCCTTCTGTGCACAATCCAGGTATCTACAACACCTAGTGTTATCTACCTTTTGGTGTTTATTGAACTGAAAATATCGGTCGTTATGGCACTATGATCTTTACTTTATGTATTGTACTTACCTAGGTATATGCTAGCGAAATTCATGCCGTTTTACATGCCGAATATTGTGTAACTTCGTTGTACATCACGTGCAATTACTTTTGTGGAATAGGATAATGTCATTCTATGCATTTAATATCCTTACGTTTGGTAGTACTGCTTTGGTCGCGTTCAAGTTTCAAGTACTTGTCAATGTTTTAAAATTTAAACTATTGCGAGGGTCTCCGGAAGCATCAATTTGACATTTAACATAATATGAGCACCGTAAATACACCATTTTATGTGTATTAGCACTCCCCTAGGCGAAATGGTACCAATTCGAAGAGGTTCGCGACTAGATAGATTATTTACTTAATTAATCAAGCGATTTAGAACTTGCTATTCTCCCGCATTCCGGTATCGCTGTTTTTAATATATTTAAGTCACTATCGTAGTTGATACACGGGTACTCGAACGAATTGCGATTATCGTAGTTACATTTTCGACTTTATTAATATAAAATCTTGTACATTACATACCACTAAGATTACATCTACAAACTATTCCATTTACATACTATTATCACAGAATTGTGTTGCCTTTTTCAAGTATGACACAGAATTTTGAATGTGTACAAACTGTAAATAAATAACTAGGTTATTTCGAGTCTTGCTGTTTTCTGTCTTTTATTATTTTTTTTTGTGAAACAGCTAGTGGTTTAGGAATTTACACGGCCACCTGTAGGTTTTCTGGTTTGGACCGTCTCAAACAAGTGGCGCTTCCGGACAACCCACCCCATCCTGCTCAGGACCTAGCTGGCGAAAATTTGCTACACCACTCGACAATTTCTGAACCGCCGTGCTGTGTAGTAGCTATATATTTTTTTTTCCTTTTTCTCTTATGTGCGTGTCTTTTCCCCCGTGTAGCAAGGTAAGAAAGTTGGCGCCCAACGTGGGGCCTCGATTGAAGTAGGGAAAGGTCGGCAGTATAAGGGTGAATATATGCAAAGAGAACCAGCTGTTTTAGGGACTTCGTATTCGGCCTTGGTTTAATTTCAGGGATTTGTGTTATTATTTTATTTTGTTTTCTACTCGAATTGGATTTGAAATTTCCTTCGTGTCATTTCTACCCGGATTGGTTACATTTGCATCACGAATTCAACCTAATGCAGAATTCCTGAGCTCCACTTCCCATCCAAGAGAGCAAGTGAACACCATCGTTGAGAACGAAGAAGAACGTCAGTTCTTAATGGAACCGTTAGGCAATTCATACTCGACTATGAAACCCAATCTCCAACCATTTAGCTGTGGGTCCGCTGTACCTGAAAAACGTAAGCTTAATTGGGAAACCATGCCTATACATACCTCTGCCAGTCCTTCGACTTCGGATGGCTATCGTCACAAGAATTATATTCTTGTAAGCAAATGGAACTTGCACTATGATGGAACATCGACTAGCCTGACAAGCTGCGTATTGCTCGTGGGTTCGACAAGCAACAATTATTCCAAGCTGCCGTAGAGATTTTTACCGGTGATGCCTTACATTGGTACAGGGCCGTTCGACATACTATTTTTACCTGGGATGAATTGGTAGATAAATTGAAAACTACTTTCTTGCGGCATGATTATGAAAACAATTTATGGGACGAGATTCGTCAACGCACTCAACATGCTAGTGAGAAGGTTGCAGTTTATATTGCTATTATGGAAAATCTCTTCAGTAGGCTGCCTAGACGTCCTTCTGAAATTACTCGTGTGCAACATATCAGAAGAAATATTCAACCTTATTTGTCCACTCAGTTGGCTTTGCACTCTTGTTACACTATTGACGAGTTGATCCGAGTCTGTATGATTTTGGAGGAAGCACAAGTAGCCTCCAAGAAGTTTAAACCTCCACCATTAAATCCTGGACAACTGTTAGAACCTGACTTAGGCGTACACAGGAGTGGGAAGAAACCTCTTCAGGTCTGCCCTCTGAATGAACCACCTTCATTAATTGACTTTTCTAGCGAGATTCTACCTACAACATCTCAATCTGTGAATTCCACTTCGGCGTTACCTACTTCAGTGCCATTGGCAGCCATTACCTGTTGGAATTGTAGAAATACAGGTCACCGAGCAAACCAGTGTACATCTCCCATGACAAGACATTGCTGGAAATGTGGACATCCTGATGTGACAATCCGCAATTGTCCGAGGTGTTCGGGAAACGGCCAAAGGGCGCAGTAAGGAACCGAGAACTGTGCTCTAACAATTCTGTGAAGTCGGTCATACAATCCAACGAAGTCAATACTTCTGTCTTAGACTATATCTTCGCCCAGCGAGAAGGGGACGAACGACCATATTTAAATGTGGGCATTATGGGAATACAACTTCAAGGTTTGTTGGATACCGGCGCATCTAGAACAATATTAGGAGGTCCTGGTTGGCAACTGATTCATAGGTTAGGACTAAAGACTTCACCCAGCCGCATTCCGAGTTGTACTGTAGCTAACGACCAATCATGCGCGGTACAAGGTGCAATCATGCTACCTATACAACTGGAAGATCGGGTCGAGACTATTAACTTACTGGTTGTGCCGGAACTCTCCCATCAGCTAATTTTGGGCATTGACTTTTAGCACAAAATGGGAATTATCCCCGATTTAAATACAGGTTGCTGGACGTTTTCTAAAGAGCCAACATTGCCGAACATCAATGCCGTGGTGGCTAAACAATTTTTGACTGCACCGCAACAGGAGAAGCTAAGTCAGCTCACCGAAAAATATTTTAATCAAATGAAAGGCAACATCGGGTGTACTACCTTGATTGAACACCAAATCATCACCGACTCTGAACCAATTAGGCAAAGAGCTTATAGGGTTTCTCCCGCCATTCAAGCCAAAATTGACGAAGAGGTTTAGAAGATGCTTCGTGATGATATCATTGTGCCTTCCACTTCAGCTTGGTCTTCGCCAGTACTTATGGTGCCGAAGAAAGATGGAACCTACAGATTTTGTATTGACTTTAGGAAACTCAATAAGGTCACACGTAAGGATGCTTACCCAATACCATTTGTGTCAACGATCTTGGACCGGTTACGCAATGCAAAATATTTAAGCCCTTGGATGTAAAGTCAGCTTATTTTCAGGTACCTGTAGCCGAGAGCTCAAGGCCTTTAACAGCGTTTCCTATTCCAGGAAGGGGCCTCTATCAGTTTAAACGCATGCCTTTCGGTTTGTCCAATTCCGCGGCTACTTGGCAACGATTAATTGACGGCGTCATAGGTCCCGAATTGGAGCCGCACGTCTTTGTTTACTTAGACGATGTGATCATCGTTACCGAAGATTTCGATCAGCATCTTCGAGTCCTGGAAGAGACGTTATCCAGGTTAAGTAGAGCAGGGCTAACTTTATCCCAAGATAAATGTCACCTTTGTCGTCCTGAGTTGCGATATCTAGGGTTTGTGGTAAATGAGCTAGGCCTTCATGTTGATCCAGACAAGGTCAAAGCTATTCTGGAGATACCGTCACCTAAGAACATCTCTGAGGTTCGAAGAATAATTGGAACAGCATCTTGGTATCGGCGTTTTATTCCAGGGTTTTCATCAGTCATTGCTCTTTTAACAGCTCTCCTTCACAAACATAAGAAGTGGCACTGGACAGAAGATTGTGAAACATCTGTACAATTCTTAAAAGGTTGTCTATCATCCGCACCTATACTTAGCTGTCCTAATTTTTCTATTCCTTTTATTGTGCAAACTGATGCCTCCGCTTATGGCCTTGGTGCAGTGCTGTCTCCGCAGGACAAAGATGGTGAACACGTCGTGTGCTACATTAGTCGATCATTGTCCCGTGCTGAACAAAAGTATTCTACAACAGAGAGAGAGTGCCTTGCTGTAATTTGGGCATGTGAAAAATTAAGACCTTACCTTGAGGGGTATAAATTCACGGTAATCACAGACCATTACTCCCTGGTCTGGTTAAACAATTTAACGAACCCAAGTGGAAGAATAACCAGATGGATTCTGCGATTGCAGCAATTTGACTTTGAAGTGGTGCACCGCAAAGGCAAAGATCATGTTGTGCCAGACTTGCTATCTCGTTCGGTTCCTGAGATAAATCCTGTTGCTGTACCGTCAGCAGAACGTCCCATAACTGACCGTTGGTACTGTCGAATGCGACAGCGGGTCCAGAAAAACCCATTGCGTTTTCCTCAATGGAGAGTAACCGACAACAAGCTCTACAAACATATTTCCGTTAATTATCCAGAGCTTCGTCAACCTGGTGACCTCTGGAAAATGGTAGTTCCGAAGCAAGCTCGTCGAGCCATCATCCAAGAAAATCACGACTCGACTAAGGCCTGTTATGCGGGTGTTTATAAGACGTATGAACGTCTGAAAGCCCATTACTTTTGGCCGAAAATGCGTGCTGATGTTAGCCGATACATCAGTTCATGTCGAATTTGTTTAACTACTAAACCAGCTGTTCGACCGCCTCCAGGTTTAATGGGCAATAGGCCAGATGTCCGGAGACCGTGGCAGATGATCAGCTTAGATCTTTGTGGACCTTTACCGAGATCTTCTCGAGGTTATGCACATATATTAGTCGTTTCAGATTATTTCAGCAAATATGCCCTTTTTTCCCTCTCCGAAGTGCGACCGCTTCTGCTGTTACCCGTCTGATTGAAGAACAAGTCTTCCTTGTCTATAGTTGCCCGCAATTTCTCATTTGCGATAATGGGGTCCAATTTCGCTCGAGAGAATTTACCAACCTCTGCAAGAACTATGACGTTACTATTGGTTTCACAGCAAACTATCATCCGCAAGCAAACCCCGTGGAGACAGTCAACCGTGTTCTGAAAACCATGTTGAGCTCTTACGTTGCTGACAATCATCGACAATGGGACCAGTTGCTCCCGAAGGTTGGTTGAGCTATTCGGACGGCAATTCATGAGACCACTGCTGTGACTCCTTTCTTTGCTAACTTTGGACGAGAGCACATCATTTCTGGCAAGGAGTATCGACCGCAAGGACCTGCAGAAGAAACTCGAGTTCAACCAGAGAGAAGTTTTGAAAAACTCTTTTCGAACATTAGGAAGAGATTAGCAGCAGCACATACTAAAGCGAAACAACGTTATGACTTACGTCGGAGACCAGTTGATTATCAGATCGGTTCTAGGGTCTTTCGGAGAAACTACGTTCTGTCAGATGCAGCTAAACAATTTACTGCGAAGTTAGCTCCCAAGTTTATTGGACCTTTCACAGTTATGAAGAAGCTATCTCCTGTCACCTATGAGTTGGCTGATGAGTCTGGTAAATCCAGGGGAGTGTGGCATGTGAAGGACATTAAAGAACACCCTCCTGATGAAGAGTAGATTGTGGTTGTCTTTTGTTGTCGACTTTCGCTGTTGTCTACCGTTTTTTTGTTTTTTTGTTTTTTTTCTTTTTGGTTTTCTTTTTGGATTAGCATGGGTTAATGCTTTGGCTTAGGCCTTGACGAAGGTCAGATTAGTGTGTTGACCGTGATTTAGGCTCCTTTTTGGGTTTAGTTTGGTTGGAGCTTTACCGTCTTTTTTTTTTCTCTCTTTGGGTGGATGGTTGGGCTGCTTGAAGGGAGGACTCGCTGTTGGGGAACTTTACCATCTCGTTCTTTCCCCCTCCTTGTGGGACAGTGACGTTCCATCATACAGGAGTGAGACATTTTTGCAGTCTCATTTCCAGTGTTCCGCCATCTGGTCACTGTGGATGGTGTTTCAGTGTGTAGTCGATCCTGGGCTGCACACTTTCCTTGACTAGTAGGGTGTAGGGTTTTTATTCTGTCTTCATGAGTATGGTTACCTATGATCGCGGTGTATTCTACGGGGTCCCGCGCCTGGTACCTGTATTCTGTGGTGACTTCAAAATTTTTCGGCTATTTCCCACTTAGAAATTTTCAGTTAGCTTTTCTTTATACCACCCTACGTCGACTGACTGACGTGACATCGGACTAATCCTTTCTCATCCTTCTTCTGTGTTGTCCCCTATTCTTTTCTGGAGCTTTTGATCCCATTCCCCTTTCCTGCTATTCTGTTTGGTTTTTCTCCTTCTTGTTAGATAGTTTTTCCAATGGACGTTGTCTCGAACTGGGCTTGGATCAGTTCATCCACCGGCGCGCCTTTTACACCCAGCAGCGACGGATGTTCTGATGTCCTTTTCGGAGCGGCATTCATTGTAAGAGCTATTTATCCTTTCCTTCTGTTTTTTGGTTTTGCTGTTGTTCTTTTTATTTGTGTGGGTTCGAGCTTAGATTGTTGAAATTTATTTTGGATACCCTTTGAGGTTTTCGATGTGTAGCTGATGTTGTCGGGTTGCCTTCAGCTGTACGTTTTGTGTTCATTTATGTTGTGGTATCCTTTCGCGCATGCGGATTCTTGTTTCACAAGCGAATCTCGTTCCTGGTTTACGTTTTGTTTTTTTTTGGACGTGATTGGTGATTGAGGACGGTTTCTTTTGCGCTTTTGTAGTGTCAACTTTTGTTGGATTCATGAGCCGACTCTTTTGCTAAACCACGGTCCTTTTTCTGAATTCTATCTTTAATATTCCTTTGTAATTTCTCTTTTTCCGTTCGACTTCTATTTTGCGATTCTTTTAAGCTGCTTATCCTTTTCTAAATTATTTGGTACTGCCGTAGTTGTACGTGGTGAGCTTTCTTTTGTGTTTGGGGTTTGTTGGATATCATCGTGATACCTGTAAAATTTCGAAGCTTCATTATGATGCAGGTATAGGTTCTACGTCGGTAAATTCGGGGAATTTACCTATTTTTAAGTGAGGGGAGAGTTTGTTACGTGTAATTTTACATTTAGATACAGTTAAGGATTGTTTGGATAATTTCTTAGCTTAAATACATTCATATAGTTAGATTCACCTGCATACGTTAGGTGTAGCTTGGGTTGCATACTCATTTTTGCAATTTTTGGGACTTTTGGAAAATTCTTGATTTTTAGGGAATTTTGAGTAACAGTTTTGAAAATTTTCACTTAAGTGGATTACGTAGTTTCCATTTTTCTTTGAGGAATCTGCCATTCAGAAATAGGAAATGGGTGTTATATTGCTAAAATGAATCCGATTGTATTGGGATAAATATATATTTCTGCAATTTACTTACTCGAGGCCGCCTTACAACTCTGGCCTCCTCGTCCTAGTTTGCTGTATCGATTTCCGATTTTTCGGGATCTAATATGCCTGTGGCATTGATGTTACTTGGCTAAGGCACCTGGAGCAACGATCCAGTTCCAGTCCGAGCCCCTCAGCACATGTGGTAGTTCGCATGCAAGGCTTCTCCCCATGGTGACTGCATTCGACTACATTTCTCACCCGGAAAGTTAGATAAAGGCCTGACTCTTTGGAGGTTATTCAAGCTGGTGGACATCTTAATAGCTATCCCCCATAGCTGTTGATGTAGCGGCCCTTCTGTGCACAATCCAGGTATCTACAATACCTAGTGTTATCTACCTTTTGGTGTTTATTGAACTGAAAATATCGGTCGTTATGGCACTATGATCTTTACTTTATGTATTGTACTTACCTAGGTATATGCTAGCAAAATTCATGCCGTTTTACATGCGGAATATTGTGTAACTTTGTTGTACATCACGTGCAATTACTTTTGTGGAATAGGATAATGTCATTCTATGCATTTAATATCTTTACGTTTGGTAGTACTGCTTTGGTCGCGTTCAAGTTTCAAGTACTTGTCAATGTTTTAAAATTTAAACTATTGCGAGGGTCTCCGGAGCATCAATTTGACATTTAACATAATATGAGCATTGCAAATACACCATTTTATGTGTATTAGCACTTCCCTAGGCGAAATGGTACCAATTCGAAGAGGTTCGCGACTAGATAGATTATTTACTTAATTAATCAAGCGATTTAGAACTTGCTATTCTCCCGCATTCCGGTATCGCTGTTTTTAATATATTTAAGTCACTATCGTAGTTGATACACGGGTACTCGAACGAATTGCGATTATCGTAGTTACATTTTCGACTTTATTAATATAAAATCTTGTACATTACATACCACTAAGATTACATCTACAAACTATTCCATTTACATACTATTATCACAGAATTGTGTTGCCTTTTTCAAGTATGACACAGAATTTTGAATGTGTACAAACTGTAAATAAATAACTAGGTTATTTCGAGTCTTGGTGTTTTCTGTCTTTTATTATTTTTTTTTTGTGAAACAGCTAGTGGTTTAGGAATTTACACGGCCACCTGTAGGTTTTCTGGTTTGGACCGTCTCAAACCAGTGGCGCTTCCGGACAACCCACCCCATCCTGCTCAGGACCTAGCTGGCGAAAATTTGCTACACCACTCGACAATTTCTGAACCGCCGTGCTGTGTAGTAGCTATATTATTTTTTTTCCCTTTTTCTCTTATGCGCGTGTCTTTTCCCCCGTGTAGCAAGGTAAGACATTATTATGAACACTTACAAGAGCAATATAAAGAAATAGTGATTATTAAGCATTTCAGCAGTTGTAATTAGCAATAAATTATGAAGAATAAATGCTTTTATATAATATATTAATTGCAAAATCCAAATGTATTTAATAATATTTCACAGAACAAATATTTACATGAATAAATTATGTAAAATACAATTAGTCTACATTTACCGGCTATCATACAAACAGAATTAGCTTAAAAGAGAAAACATGACATTCATTATGAATTTTAAAGTCCAATAGTTTAGCACAAGCATTATTATTAACCTTCAAAATAATTTTTCAGGACAGTATTTAAATTTTCATTGCTATAGCCACTTTTTGAAATTTCCTTAATGAGATGTTTTTACTTGTTTTTTCAAGCGGAAAAATTTATCATCTATTGCCGCAGTCTGCGTTTCTTGGTCCCTGAGCAGTTTTGATCCTCTAGCAGATGGCGATAGTAAATTTATCGAGTCTGGTGTAGTAACACCAAAATCAATACTCATAGGTTCTTCTTTAACCCTGTTATCTGCCATCTAAAAAAAATAACAAAAAAAAACAATAATTTTTGGCATAATACGGAAGGTTATTTTAATAACTCATATAATGTCTAATTTTTTCCTGCGAGGTGTTGCCTTTTTTGATAGATGTTTTGGAAATGAAAAAATACTTGGCACAACATCAAGTTTGAGTAATTTAGTATTACATCCTGGCCTAATTTGGTAATCCACAGATAAAAAAATGTTCCCCGCACAGCCTACTCGTCTTGGAAAGCAACCAATTCTCTCTTCTTATTGCTTTCACCCAAAGTTCCAAAATCTCTGGACGTTTGAATGGAAAACTAAAATAAACATATATTTAATTAATAATAAAATTTATTATATACTTTTTTCACTTTTATATGTTAACTATATTGTATGAGTATTTTAAATTTTAACATACAATAAAGATTTTATAGACTTTAGGCTATAAAAAACTGTAAACTTGCGTATGAAATGAAATTGGTTTTCTTGCATCCTGTACATTATTGCAACCAGAAGCCACTCAATTAAGCACCATGATTGTTCAGTTTGTAAACACAACACTTGGACAATGGTTTTGGCACTATTTTGCTGCAATTAGCTTTCAACAAAATACACGAACTGCTTGATGTAAAAGTAATTCGACAACTAAAAACCTTTCCACAGATACAAGCTCCTCAAAATAATAACAAATTTTAATAAATGGGAAATTAAACGCACAATTGCCATTTACTTGCATGTGTAAAACAGAGATAGGGATCCTACACGATCATTCCATCTCAGTCTGTCGCCCCTGACAGTTTTGCGTGCTTTGCGCACCAGACGGGTCTTTTCCAGTTACGTTTGAGTTTACTGTGTACAGCGACCAAAAAACATATACGAACCAAATATCATAACTCCACCAAAACTTTCCCCTATTTTCTACCATTTGACTGAACTATAACTTCGCGGCGCTCTAGCGGCTGAATGATTGATCGGATAAAATGTAGGAAATTTGATCTTCTTTCAGTTCATATAGGTTCAACATTTACGAAAAATGGATACCTTTCGGGTAATTTTAGGAAAACTAAAAAATCGGGTTTGACACCGTTTTTGCTTAAAAAAACGTGTTTCCGGTCAACATTTTTGTTGGCAAACCTGAATTCGCTTACAGCGACCCAAAAAACATATAGGAACCAAATATCAAAACTCCACCAAAACTTTACCTTATTCGCCTTTTTTGAGCACCATTTGATTGGACTATCAGCTGCTGATAACGGAATTGCACTACAATTAAAAAATGCTGGTGTGATACACGCACACAACTTCCTTTTACAGTGATCTTAATATTAGCCAAAAATTTTTAAGCATTTGTCAAAAATTTAAGAAAATTGCAAATTCTACAAAAACGGTACAAAATAGAGGATTAATTCAAGAAACAAATTTTCACATATAATCTCATAAGAGCATTAATTCTTTCCGGAAATTTTTTTGAGTGCGTTCCAACAACGTCGTATTAATTTGCCCGAGCCGGGCGCGAGGGCAAATTAGGACATTGTTGAATGCACGAAAAATAATTTCCGGATATGAATTAATGCTCGAATGCAGATTCGGTAAGAAAATCGTAACGATACAAGCCCTCAAAGTTAGGCTGATCTACCTACAAAAAATTTCCAAAAAATTTTTTTGTTGTCTTGGATACGGCTCGTGAACTAATTTTTCTATTGGTCATTGATGAGTGTCGTACGATTTTCTCTAAAATTTGAAGCTGAAGGAGTCAATAAAAAATAGACAAAGAAACCCATTTTAGAGGTATTCAACTGGAAAATCACCTATCTCACATCAATATATGTACAGGGTTATTCATTATAAATTACCCACCCCTTATCATCGTTATTATTGCCTATAGAAAAAAAGTTTTAAATAAAAGTTATGTGGTTATAACTGAGTTTTGTTAAAATGCTATCAAAAGTACAGTGGCGTGCATAATTAAGGGGATACAAAAAAGTAATATATTTTTTAAATGGAACACCCTGTATATTATAAAATTTTTGGAATGATCTTTCTTTCCTGATTTCAAAAATATACCATATGTTACCCTTACCTTATACCGTTTTTGAGTTATTAAACGTCAAATATCTTAGTTAAACTAGTTAACATTATTAAATATAACAAAGTTTTATTCAGGAAATTTAAATATAAATAAATGATAACTAATTTTTATTATTTCATTAAAGAAATGTCACTTATCAAACAAAATAGTTGCATTTTCATAGCTTACTTTAATAATTCCTAATTACAGTAACTAGTTTAACTAAGATATTCAACGTTTAATAACTCAAAAACGGTATAAGGTAAGGGTAACATATGGTATATTTTTGAAATTAGGAAAAAAAGGTCGTTCCAAAAATTTAATAATATACAGGGTGTTCCATTTAAAAAAATATATTACTTTTTTGTATTCCCTTAATTATGCACGCCACTGTACTTTTGATAGCATTTTAACAAAATTCAGTTATAACCACATAACTTTTATTTAAAACTTTTTTTTCTATAGGCAATAATAACGATGATAAGGGGTGGGTAATTTATAATGAATAACCCTGTACAACAAAAATGTAAAGTTAAAAGAAATCTTGAAAGCCGCTTTTCAAAAAAATCGAAAAAACTAAAAAAATTACAATAGTAAACACCATACTTCCGGTTATGCGATTTTCTTCAAAAGCTTGCTGTCACATCTAGATAGTACAAAAAACTTATATATGAAGTTTCAACGCCATACTTATTTTCGTTTTTGAGATATTCTATTTGCACACGACCAGACAGACACACATATCAATGAGCAAAAACATGTTTTTTGGATTGGAGGATTCTAAAAAGTGAAGATCTTTTGAAAACTCAATTTCGAACTTTTGGGGTGAATCCAATACTTAAAGGTACTTAAAGGTCAAACTCAGGGCAAATTAAAAGACTGTAATAAAAATTACGACAAATAAATGGTTTAGATACCCTGCACACTGGTTAATAACTTTACACACAATTGGTATAACTAAGAACTTTTTTATTTATAATTTTATGTGAGAAATTTAGGAGCTCAATCTGGCCCCAACACCAATTTTACAAGCTTGTTTGTTTATTATTACAAAAGACTGTCATGTATCTTAGCAACTAGATTTTCAATTTTTATAAAGGAAATTAGGATTGATAACATGTTTAACCTTATGGACTACAGTTTTGATGTGATGTCTTTGACCAACAACTAAAATTGTCTTTTTCTTGGAATAATTGTTACTACACTTGCTCTGCTTTTAAATCACTTTTGTTTATAATGCACTGATACACGTGGAGTTTCTTTAGCATCTCACTAATAGTTTTTCGATCAGTTGCCTTCCATTTTTCATTGCGCTATTGCAATAATTATTTTGCTAGCATTGTTTCGTTTACCTTTCAACTAATTTGCCTTTTGCTGACTTATACGCTTTTAATACATAACGCTCATATTCTTTCTGTACATAACAAATCATTCTGTATTAATTTATTCACATTATGTCTGATATTAATAAGCTCAAACCCGTCAGTTACATATTAAATTGCATTAGCCCTTCCGAACATTTATCATATCTAAAACTTTGAATGTAACCCTTCTGAAACCTGCTTTGTTTCATGCTAACTTTTATCCCACAAATTATTAGTTATTGCTGCTCACATCAATTGCACTTATTAATGTAAAGTATTCATTATCTTGCAATAGATAAAATATTTAATTCTGTGCTGATGTTGACCTTATTCGTTTAGTTAATTAGGCAATCAGAATTTCTATGGGCAGTGAACCATTACAATATAATGGATAAGGCACGTGAGTAGGCAATGAATGAGAATAATTAATGGAGAAATTATGATAAGATTAAGATTATAACAATAAAGAAAAGATAATAAAGGTGATACTTACGAAAAATAGGAATATAGGACGTTAAAAGTTTAAACGAAAAAGATGAAAAGCTGAGAAAGTAAGCAATTTAGTATATGTATAGAGATAATAAAAACAAAATAATTAAATAATTAAATTTAAATTAAATTTCGGAATACAAATATTGCCAACTATTAATTTAAACAACAACGTTGCCCCCAACGAGAACCACCACATGTGAGGTATCTACATGTGCGGGAAAACACAGGACACCCGATAGGCACCTTTACGACGTAGAACAAGAAGGGAGAACCGAGCGTGTCCTAAAATAGAGTTGCAGGAAAATCTCGGAGAAAACTACTTGTTGTGGAGCCTTCTCAGTTTTCCGTTATTTGGAAAATTCCTGATTGCCAGCTCGCCTTGGAATTTAATGGACTGTATGAATTGTAGGTTTCACTGAATAAATACACTCGTTGAAAGCCGGAAATATGTTACTTTATTAGCAATAAACAACACATTGAACATTTGAACATTTACAAGAATTAGCTTTCGTAGAGCGGACCGATTCGCATGCTGCCACGTTGACAGATGGAACGTAAGTGAGGTGAACGGCGAGGCAAAGCCCGCTCGACCTTCTACTGCGCACAGTATGAATTCAGAATGCAAGAGAGGCGGCAAAAGTTTATAAAGTCCTTAACATACCGCCCGCCTTGGAAAGGGTAACCTTTCAAATAAAACAGTACAGAGTTGACATGTAAAAGCTAGAGTAAAACATGTAACATGAACACACATATATACAAAGCATAATAGTACATGGATCTTAATCTAGTACAAGAAAACCCGAACAATGGGGAGCCAAAAGGCTTTACGAAAACTGCGCTGAACGCTAACGCACTAGTTCACAACACTAGGTAGCGGGCACAATTTGGCGAAGGATCGCTTCACGATCCCTGACACAGTGTTCACTGACGCCACACGCGTAACGCCGTCAAGGCCAGGGTGCAGCTCGGTGACCCGGCCTAACCTCCACTTCAGAGGGGGTAGATTGTCATCCTTGATGAGGACCATGGAACCAGGCTGGAGGTCCGAAAGATGCGTGCGCCATTTGGTGCGCTGTTGGAGTTCCGAGATGTACTCTTTACTCCATCTCTTCCACACATTCTGGTGAAGTTGTTGTATTCTCTGGTATTTAGACAGCCGAGACTCGGCTATCTCAGTAACGTTGGGATCAGGCAGTGACACCAACGGACGACCAATCAGGAAATGAGCAGGAGTCAAAGGCTGAAGGTCGTTTGGATCAGAGGACAAAGGGGACAGGGGTCGAAAGTTTAAGGTCGCTTCCACCTGTGCTAACAAAGTGCTAAATTCATCGTAATTTAGACTAGCGTTACCTATAACGCGCCGTATGTGATGTTTGGAGGACTTAATTCCGGCCTCCCACAATCCGCCAAAGTGGGGACTGTGCGCGGGTATAAAATGCCAAGCTACTCCGTCGCTCGCGACTGATTCGGAAATAGAAGGGTTTTGCTCCGCGAGAAAATTGCCTAATTCGATTAACTCGGAATTAGCGCCTACAAAGTTAGTGCCGTTGTCTGAGTAGACATGGAGCGGTTTGCCTCGACGAGCCACAAACCGGCGAAAAGCCATTAAGAAGGTTTCAGTAGAAAGATCAGCGACCAATTCAAGGTGCACTGCCTTTGTGACGAAACAAACGAATAGACAAAGGTAGGACTTTACTAGTTTAGAACCACGTCCCTTGCGATCCTTTATCATGAAAGGTCCACCATAATCAATACCAGTCGTATGAAATGGGGGCGATGATTGAGTACGAGAGGCTGGCAGGTCTCCCATTATGGGTTCAGTTAACTTAGGAGAGAATCTAAAACACCGTAAGCATTGATGAACCACTTGCTTGACGATATTTCTGCCAGAGGTGATCCAATGTCGTTCTCTGAGATTAGCTAACAGCATTTGAGGTCCGGCATGGAGAAGCCGAAGATGCTCATGCGATACTAGGAGTTTGGCGAATGGATGTTTGCCAGAAATCACTAGAGGAAACTTCTTGTCAAAGGGTAATTGAGAGTTGTGGAGCCTACCACCAACTCTTAGCAGTCCCTCGGAATCCAAAAAGGGATTCAGGGATATCAAAGCAGAAGATTGTTTCACAGGCTTGCTCTGTGACAACAGATTAAGTTCGTCAGGAAATGACTCGCGTTGGGAGAACCTGGCAAGCCTTACAATAGATGCTTGCAGTTCATCTGTAGAGAGGGACCCAGAAAGACGATCAGCTTTGGGGGTCCGCGCATTGTTATAAAAACGAAAGCAATAAGCTGTAACTCGTTGTAAGCGAGCCAAACTTGAATACTGATTGAACGGAAATAGTTCAACAGAGATTACAGAAAAACTCTGAACTTCTTTTTTGAATTCTGGAAGCTCAGCACGAACATGTTTGGAAGTAGGCCAAGATGCCTCGCCTTCGCTTAGCCAGGTGGGACCATGCCACCAAAGGCTTAACAGACCCAGCGGGTCAAATATCTGCGATCTTTCAGACAAGATGCTACGCTTGGTAGCCTTACTACTTGTAGAATTTGAAATATGGGATATTTCAGACAAGCTGCTACGATTGGTAGCCTTACCACTTGTAGAATCTGAAATATTGAACATGGAAGTAGGCCAAGATGCCTCACCTTCGCTTAGCCAGGTGGGACCGTGCCACCAAAGGCTTGACAGACCCAGCGGGTCAACTATCTGGGAAATTTCAGACAAGCTGCTACGATTGGTAGCCTTACTACTTGTAGAATCTGAAATCTGGGATATTTCAGGCAAGATGCTACGCGTGGTAGCCTTACTACTTGCAGAATCTGAAATATTCTCTACTGATAAGAATCTTTTCTGAGAGATTTGCAATGAATCACCCAATACCTCTACAGGCTTCTTGAAAGGGATAGAGACAACGAATCGACCATTCGCTTCTCGTTGCGTATTTTGCACGAAATGTGCCTCACAGGCGTTCTCCTCATTTGTGCGGACCTTTTCCTCTGGGTAATGTTCGAGTTGCCAAAACCTAGCAATGGGGTCAGAAGCATCCTCGATCGTGCTAAGATTGCACTGTACGGGGTACGCAGAAGGAGGGCCTGTAGGGCCAGAAACAATCCAACCAAAACGAGTCTTTTGGAGGATAGGAAGATTTGGGCCTAGACCAATTTGTCCAATACAAAGGAGCTGCCAGAAAATGGGCGAACCAATCAGAATGTCGATGGTGCCCGGTTGGTCGTAGGACAGATCTGATAACTTGATGTTATCAGGAACCTTGAAGCTGTTTCGCTGGACGCGAAAACTTGGGGTAACACCCGTAATCTCATCGAGAACAAGACAGGATAGGCCAATGCCGTATGAAGTGTGAGGGGCTTGCAGCTTGATATCACACCTAGCCTTGATTTGAGAAGTGGCTTTACTTAAGCCAGAAACAGTAACGTTGACTTCGCGAATTGGAAGCTTCAACCTTTTACACAAATCTGAACGTATAAAGTTCGATTGGGAACCGGAATCCAACAGGATTCGCACAACGTGAGGCGTACCATCATCAGCGATGAGTTTAGCGGTAGCCGTAGGTAAGAGTACCTGAAAAGCATTCGAACAGAATGCCGAAATCGATTGGTTTAGTTCAACAGGGGTTTCTGCCGACATCGCAGATCCTGGTTGACTAGAAGAAGCGTTCTGAGGCTTATCCTCATGAAGAAGTGTGTTGTGCCTTGATTTGCACTTTCTACACGTATATTTGGAGCTACAGAGGCTCGATAGGTGACCCTGAGTTAGGCAATTAAAGCATACGCGGAGCTCTTTTGCCTTTGACTTTCTGTCAAGAACAGACAGCTTGACAAACTTATCGCATTTGTACAAGGAGTGAGATCCTTTACAAAGTGGACACGAAGGGGTACCCGACACAAATGATTTCGAATGTACCTTGGAAGACTTTTCGGGTACAAGCTTAACATTTTTTACCTCTAGAGTTTCTAGAAGATTTGCTGTATTTTGTAAGAATTCCTTGAACTCATCAAGATTAGGCAGGTCAGAACTTGACCGGTTTCTAAGGACCTCCCATTCACGAAATGTAGTGGGGTCCAGTTTTTTAGAAACTACATAAATTATAACAAAATCAAGAAGCTCGCTTTCGGTAGCTAATGATTTGATTGCTGCAAAATGTTTGAATAACATATCGCTAATCGTACGTAATTTAGTTGCAGATTCCTTACTGCAAGATTCAAGCTCAAAAATAGCCTTGAGGTGGTTATGAACCAGAATTTTTGGATCATTGTATCGATTGCACAATGCCTCCCAAGCTAGAGTATAATTACCCGCAGTAAACTCTAAACTTTTTATAATTTGGCTTGCATCACCCTGTAAACTAGCCTTTAAGTAATGCAGCTTTTGAATATTAGACAGCGTTTGATTCTCATGAATTAAGCTACTAAAAATCTCACGAAACTCCAACCATTCTGACACGTTCCCTGAATATTTGGGAATCGAAATGGCAGGAAGGCGTACAGCTCGATTATTGCAATGCGAACTGCAATTTGAATGCGTTGATCTTACGCTACCATTAGGAGATCCAGAACGATCTGGTGCAACATCAGACTGTTTGTTGTATTCATTAATCAAACATTTAGCTTGTGATATTGCGAAAAAATAAGAGTCTTCAAATTCGACTTGTTGCTGCATTTCAGATTCTGAATCCTTACTGTTTTCTAAAATTTGTTCATGAACCACATAATATTCCGATAGCACGGTGGCTATAGCATCCAATCTTTCTTGCAATTGAACAATCTGAGCGCTAGATAAGAATTGATCTTCATCATAAATTGTTTGCAAAGATTGCACGTAATTTGCAAAACGCGTAAGCTTGCCTTTAATAGAGCCACGTGCTCTTACAAGCGGATCCATAATTGTTGAGATTAAAACAATTTAACAGATCGAACTAACTTTTCGTACGCCACTGGCGTGAATTTTGTACGCTTCTGGTACGCGGACCCAACGGGTCAACTATCTGTGATATTTCAGGCAAGATGCTACGCGTGGTAGCCTTACTACTTGCAGAATCTGAAATATTCTTTAATGATAAAACCTTTCGCACGCCTCTGGCGCGAATTTGTTTACAACGCAGACAGCGCTTGATAACAACGCGAGAAACTTGTCGCTTACGACGCAGAAAACGACCCCGGTACAACGCGAGATAATTAACTTGTGACTGCAGTATGAAACATGCAGGGGATATCGCTAACAAACGTAATAGCTTGGCATTTCACGCAATTAAAATGTTTATATGACTCATAAACCATTTGTTTACGCAATAATACGCAGCTGAAATTATGCACATGTATAACACAGATGATAGAAAACCAAATATTCATGCATAGGAAATCACAAAAATAGGAAATCAGGCTTACATTGATATTGGTGTGTGCCGCCTTGCCGGTTTTCCTCGTTGCTGTGTTTCGTACTACCGTCTCGCCTGCAGCTGCAATGGACACGTGCACGTTGTTGCCGCGTTTGGCTATCTACCTTCCTCCTTCCTCTCGTTACGGGCACCGCATGTGCCCTCTTCGTTCCACGCGTTGCTGCGAATATGGAACGCTGCTTCCTTGCGGTCGATTACATGCGATGCAATACAAAACTGAATATGCTTTTGTACTTGCCAATGACCAATGTTGTCGAATGCTGTCGCGATTGGACTCGCAATGACCTAATGTGGTTTAATCCTGGCTCTGTAGGACCAATGTTGCTCGCACTAATCCGGATCGAAGGTCCAATGTTGTGGAGCCTTCTCAGTTTTCCGTTATTTGGAAAATTCCTGATTGCCAGCTCGCCTTGGAATTTAATGGACTGTATGAATTGTAGGTTTCACTGAATAAATACACTCGTTGAAAGCCGGAAATATGTTACTTTATTAGCAATAAACAACACATTGAACATTTGAACATTTACAAGAATTAGCTTTCGTAGAGTGGACCGATTCGCATGCTGCCACGTTGACAGATGGAACGTAAGTGAGGTGAACGGCGAGGCAAAGCCCGCTCGACCTTCTACTGCGCACAGTATGAATTCAGAATGCAAGAGAGGCGGCAAAAGTTTATAAAGTCCTTAACACTACTTGTGTTTGATATCAAAATGCACGTTGATTTGCCAGCAATCCAGCACTGATAAAAACAAGCCTCTAATTGGATTCGCGAATTAATTAGCATGGCGGTGCCCCACCCGCGAGAAAATGGGCCAAAAATATCCCATTCTCGTATCAAATGGATTCGATGGGGGCGAAACTAGACGTCGGGGTTGTTTATAATGACGGAGAATTTGAGATTCAAACATTCGTGATCAGAAGTTCGAATCATTCGTTAGGACCTGCCTGCAATTACCAGGACCTGAGGCATGAAATAAAGTTCAGCCTCGAAATGCCTGCCAACATTCACGACTCGGTGTGTACGCTTCCATAACGTGCAACCAGAGTTCCTTTCAAATACCTCCAGCTTTTAAGCATGCACTCACTATGTGCGGCCTGCGAGCCCCAGCAATCGCCAACTTCCAGCCAACACTTCAAGCTTTTGAGCTCGCACCTTACACGTACGGCCGAAAGCTCCAACTTCGAACCCTTCAAGCTTTCAAGCTCGCACTTTTCTAAGTGCGGCCAAGACAACAAACTTCCAACATCTCCGTTTTAAAGTACGCACTCTCTATGTGCGTCATGCGAGCCCAAGCAACCATCAACGTTCAGCCAAGCCAGCTTAGGGCCCGACCTTCGCCGTTCGCCAGTGCTAGCCAGCCGACGCCCACATCACTTTTTATGAACAGCCGAGCAATTCCGCGTTGCCTTCTAATTTCAACGCGTGCTGTATATGCCCGCATTGTCAGACGAGTGCACATTCGGAAAAATTTCCAGAGGCAACGCGACGCACGTGTTGATCCTGGCGTCCTCGAACATGTTTTCATTACCGCATAGAAAGAGATGCTCTGTGAGTGGAAGGAGTCAAACACGATCAAATTCACTCATTCCCCTTTGGTAAACGCTGCTCCGGCAGACTTCGGGTGTTAACAGCGAGTTTTTTGTGTGAGCGCAGAAGTGCCGTCGCCCCACTCGGCCGTGAGCTGCGAGCGTGGCTTCTGAATTTCAAGGACTCGTGCCCGAGTGTTAGTTCTGTGCTTCTGTGGTAACACTAGTTTATTCATTTTTTTTATCTCATTTCTTTCAACACTTTATAAGGTCTATATCTCACCATAGATCATGGGCGAGTTGAGGTTCTACCCATACCTTATTCCAGGAAACGTCTGACTACCGTTGAGCCCTGTTGTCTCTCTTCATCGTCCCGTATACGGCCTTTGGCTTCTTCAACCGCTTCAAGCGGATTATCTCACGGAGAATGACAACAACCCTTGGGCATCTGTGCGTATTGTGGGTGTTTCGCAAGTGCTTCCCGAATTCTGACCCGTGTTGCATCTGGCAGCGTTCCTGCAACCTAGAACAACCCCTCTTTTTATAGCTTTGGAGGCTTATGTCAGGCAGCTGGAGACGTTTGGAGCTTCGCCACGGAGAAGCTAAATTCAGGTATTGTGCATTATAGAAAGATAAGTTGTGCGTGCAGAATCCGAGATCACCGATCGCAGATCACTAAAATATTCCAACACGTGTCAATCTCGTGCGCGTTATCGAGTCTATAAGCCCGCTGGTTTATGTAATGTGTTACGGTCTAGAACGTGTTTTACGACACAGCTCCGGCACCTACACTACTAAACAGCCGGCGCGGAAGATATTTGACCAAGATTGACCTAGGCCGCTACCCACGCCGCAACAAGATAATGTCGGCTAAGCATCAGTGGAGCAAGGGAGGGTTACTCTCAGGCAACGGCCACAGAGGCGGTAAACATTAATAAAATTGAATAGAGCGCCACCCGGTTTGATTGACATACGAAGACCCAGAAAAAACCGGGAAATCAAATAGGCCGAAAAATACTCAAATGACTATTTCAGGAAGCCACAGCACAGCGACAAACGCGCCGGCCTACCTGCAATGCTTATTCACCGCGTCTTGGCATCACCTTACATCGATCTTGACTCAGCGACTGAGTCACCCAGTAAACAAACATGCACAATACAAGGAAAAAATCATAAGTCATTAACAGTTAATACATCTATTGGGCCACTTCACATGACCTAGAACGTTACATCGGTCCCGACGTGGTCGGTATGTACATTTTGGCACAGTAAATAGGATCCATACTTAACAGAATAAACCCAGCTGGGAAGCGCCTTAACTCCTTAACAACCAAGTACCTCGCGTACAACAAAGTTTAACTTCTACCAGTGAGTGTACCTCAACAATGAGTCAACTTTGATTAATTTGAAAAATCGATAAGCGACAAGCACGTTTATTACATACAGGTTAAATCTATACTTGACTATACTAGGCTTTAATGAAATATCGGACGGCCAGTAAGCAAGTGTTAATGCAATACAAATACGGCAGGTTTGTTACCCAATGTCACTTTTACGGTTGAACGTACGAGGCCTGTATGAGGCATCTAACGGTAATTAAGCAAGCTTTAATGCAGTAGAAATATTAGCTTATGGCAAACAGATTCGTTACACAAATGTCTCTTTTGCGGTTAAATGTACGATGTTTGTATGAGGCATCAAACGGCAATTAAGCAAGCTTTAATGCAATTCAAATGTTAATTACAACAAGATGAACACTACCTTAATGGTGGGTCAGCCTGCAGAGGCGGAGGCGTAAGTTGGCTGGCGTCGATTGTCGCTTTGCTGCTAATAAGATGATACATGTGAAGGCAACTGCGTCCAGGAAATATCCCTAGTTTAATCGTGGGACATGGTTTCGATTTGCCCCCTTGGCAAGTTGAAACATCGGTACGGCTGTTAATTAGCACACCCGTGGGTATCCCGTTCAAAGAGACTGATTAAGATAGGCCACAGGCCTCCAAAATTATTAAGTCGCTTGAGCCGATACACTGGACCTCACCAACACTTCGAAAAACGCCAGCAACCCACACGCAACGCTTGTTAAGAAAAGAATTTCGAAACAGAAGCACAAAGGAGCTGTAACAGCACTAACTAACAGACGCCGTGCCCGAAAAGGCACAGCGGCTCCCAAGAGCCAAGAGCGCTCTCAGAGACGCGCTATCAACGCCGGCTCGAGACTGACTCCAGAAAACTCGTTCTTGAACACAGCTGTGTCTGACGAGATTTAAGCCGGCCAATCACGGCACAGCGCGCAACACAATCGCTGCACGCTTTATCGCACGTGGGCGAACCTAACATAAGCTGTCCTTGTTGCTCCCACTGGCTGAATTTTAGATGACTCGAAAATCAACGCGCTTACAACTGCTGTGGTATGCAGGTGCAAGAAACACGGTAAAAGAGGTGTACAAAATTTATGAATAGAAACAGCGGTACAAGGAGTGTACAAAGTTTAAGAAAGGCTATGCTTGATGCCAAACTTGCAGATTTCTGCGATGGGCTTTATATAGTTAATTAAATTACTAAGAGCTATAAAATGGCCTGACAACTGAACTCCTGACGGTTCAGATTCGCGCACTAGTGGCGGCGTTAGCATGAGACGTTCGCAATTCGTGCGATTTATTAAGTAACTGTTTAGTAGTTCATACAGGTCTGAATATTACACTGTCTTTAATCGAGTAAGTGCTACCCTTCTGGCGGGCTCACGTACAAATGTAAGATTGTAGGGGCTTCGTCCAGTTTAATTGTAAAGTTACCAGCGGGCTTGGTCATTTGGCAGTGCGTCTGAAAGTTATTTGTGTAATGCCGTTTACTAACCCGTCTAATATTTAAACATGTAAGAAGAGTTGTAAATTTACTGTCACTTGCTACATTTAAAGATCAATAGACTTTCCTTCTGTTAAATGTTGACGTCGTGTTTTATTTAATGGTGTTTTGATTTACATAGTTGTTGTGCGTTGTTATGCGATTGCCCTTGGGGCACCCTGTGTAGCGGATCCTGGCCGAAACTTGTGAGCTACAAAGTAGGTTCCAACGCTCTAGCTGCCGACTTCAGGGAGCATCAAAGCTACAAACCCATCAGCTCCTTTTTGGCACTTCGAGTTTCTGCCAAACGTGGGTTTTGTTCATACTCAAAATTCGTGACGCCCTTTTTATTTATCAACACCCAGTATGTGTTGTCACGCTTTTCTCTAAAGGTGCCCTGTTCAAAGAACCCCGCCCATCTCGCTGAGCGTTTCAGCCCCGGTTTTAGTCTGTTAATGAGTTATTTAGGGCAATTAGTGAAATTTTCCGAACGTAATATATTGAAATGGTATTAGGCCCACGATGTGGCTCTGTTTGCAATGTAGGATAACTAACCGAGTTAATAAGCACAGAGTTGGGATATTTTATATAATTGCAAAGACAAACTAAAGTAAAATATTAAATGCATGGATAAGGAGATGCGAAAACAGTAAATTAGTTGGAGAAACGCACGCAAAGGTAAAGCATATTTCAGAGGGTTTGAATTGGCTTGTGAATAAGTTAATAATTAAAATATAAGGTTTAGGCACATGTAAAACCAGACCGCATAAAATTTAATTGACATAAAAGGTTTATTAGCTGCAATTTAAAAGGAGCATAGTTTGTTGAGTAAAAAGCAAAGTATAGAGAAATTTGTGAGCAAAGCAGAGAGGTAAATCAAGATAAAAATAATACAAAATTTGCAAAGAGCAACTAAAGAAGAAGGCAACAGGAGAGAGAAACTAGTGACGTGAAAATGGTGAACTCAAAAATCAGTGTGTTTAAAATTAACGTGCTATAGTGCAAAGCAGAGCAGTGGCATAAATAAAAACGTTCGTGTGTGCGACGCAATAGAACAATGCTTAATTATAAGAAAAAGACAATATTTTAGAATTTAAGGAATTTGTAAATATTAATTAAGTAATCAAATTTTCTTCCATTTTGTATCATTGTTTATCAAACCTAATTTCCATTTGACAAATGCAAATCAAGATATCGTATCAACGAAATGCTATTTTGTTATTGTAACAAGGAGAACAATTGAATTAATTTTACATGAAGTTTGTTAGATTTGTGCTATACTTTTAAATACAATTTATAGTAATAAATGAGCATTATACCAGTTAAAAAGTACTGCCTTTTATTGTGCCAGTCTTAGTTTACATGTGGGAGTGTGTGTAAAAGTTTCCGACACACTAAAATTTAAAAATTCTACGATCCATCTCCGAGGACTTCGGCTGTCGTTCAGCTGGGGTTTCCGATCTTCATTCCCGGCCAAAGGAAGCATCCCGAGCCAGAGGCCTGTACTACAATAGGTCGGCAGAGTCTGCAAGAGGTCCACCGTCAGCATCTGCAGCGAGGGGTCCGTCTCCAACAGGAAATACATGCAGCATCACCTACGAGCATCTCCGTCCCAGCTCGACCAGATTTTCTGAGGTAGGAAATTAGCCTAAAAGTTAAGGGTTAGAGTTTGGGAGACAAAGTAAACTACGAAATCAAACCTTCCCGAAAAGGTTTCGAGCGTTCCTAGGGCTCCAGCGACGCTGTAATTATCGAAAAATTGCATGGCGTGGGTGAATTGTGCAAATTTGGCGAGACTCCGGAAGTGACCAGAAACAAATGCACGTTTCAGCGTCTCTATTACGTCACTACTGCAACAAAACAGTATTGATTGTTGCTACGCGCCAAAATTTCAGATATTTTCCTAATGTTTCCTTGCAATTTCGCAGTTTGAACGTTCAAAGAATCGTTGATTTGCACTGGGCGACATTTTCTGTCATCGGCTATTATTCCGTATCGTATAGTTTACCTACTAACGAGTGAACGAGTTTCATGCTTGCCGTAACGCTAACGAGATCAATTTTGCAGTTAAATAAAATAGTAAAGGGGCAGACAACCACTTTATTTGTGTAATAAAGTATTACATTTCTCATTTAACCAGCCTTAAATTTATTAACAGGCAAAAAGTCCGAACACAGTAAAAATTTATTAAACTGAGAATTGTGTGTTAAATTTGCCTTAAATTTTATCTAATAATAAAATAAACAATCAGAATCACAATATAACAGGAACTCTCTAACCCGGAAGTGTCATAAAATCAGTTTCGTATCGTAAGACACTGCATCGAAAAGCATACCCGATTCACCACGTCTGCGAGAAGGTCCACGCACGAGAAGACTTCGCCTCGACACCAGTCCCAGGTTCTAGTAGATCTAACACGCCGCTTTCTCCAACGAGGGTCAATCTGGCTTCGCCAAAGACGCACCAAGCTCCAAGTCCGTTCGAGTTGCTTGCGACCTGAGTGTGTCTCCGCCAGCTGTCCTTTGCACGGCTCTAAAACGCTTCAAGCTCCAGCTCCACTCCAGCTGCTTGCGACCAGAGTGTGTCTCCCTCAGCTGTCCTCCGTACGGCACCAAGGCGCCCCAAGCTCCAGGTCTGCCTCATCCGCTGGCGACCAGAGTGTCTCTACCAGCCGTCCTTTGTTCGGCTCCAAGTCAACCACCAGGTCCGCCAAGTACGTGAGAAGCTCCTCGCTGCGACAAGACTTCGCTTGGACACGTTCGCCAGGTCCCAGAAGCTCTGGCCCGCCGCTTCCTGCATCACTGGTCGACTGCGCTTGTTCGAGCACCCGACCATCAGCAAGCCTCGCCATCGTATTTTACACTGGCCACCCATGGCTCCACGTCTCGCCCACCGAGAAGCCCTATTTGTCAACATCAATATTAATCTTAGGCTTTATTCCATTTAGTTTTGTAAATAATAAATATGTAATTAGTAACTTTAAACTTAATATAAAAACAACCCCAATTAACCAATCGTTATGCTATTAACAGGAGCTCCACCTTGACTACTCTTCGTCTACCCTTTACTGCTGAGCTAATTGGGTAAATGGAATTAAAAGGTCAGTCCTGAAACCGGCCACGTCTTTTCACACATGAGGCCTTCGCCGAGTCATGTCACGTTTCTAATCGAGTATGAGTACCTTTTCTTTCTACTTTGAATCATATATGTATTACTTCTCGGGATGGGCGCGTGACGTGAAAACACTCGGGTCACGCCGGGTCACGTCGTGAACGTTACTAATCTTTGAAAATCTGGACGTGAACGTGAGTGAAAATTTCCAAGGCGTGTTTCACGTTTCACTTTAATTGCAAGTTAAATATTTAGTAATAAATAAAAGATTGCAGGATGCCCCGCCCATCCGCTGCTTTCGCATGTGGAAGATCTAGAGATATAGCTGCACATGCGCATCTGTGTTGTGGTGTGAGTGTTGTGTGTACTGTGTAGAGTCAATGGTGTCCTGCCTGGGAATTAATAATTATTTCTATTCTAAGGTTCTATTTAAGGCAGCCGGGACGCACGGACATAAGAAGTGCTCTGTAGCGCATGTAGAAATAGCGCATTCGCTTGCAATATCCCACAAAACGCTGGAATTGCATATGCAGTTGCGGGTCACGACGTGAGTAGCGTGAAATTTGCGTGACGTGAGTGAATACTCACTCACGCGCCCGTCTCTAATTCACAGCGTAACGGAGACAGACAACCAACTCTTCTACGTACTTGGTGAGCTGTACGCAAGCGTCGTCCGCGCGGTGGGGAAGTGAACCTCGTGGTCGAGTTTAAAATTCGCTTCTAAAGGCAGCTTCGAATTCTCAGGCATGCGCACGAGACGCATAGTACTCAAAGTGAGACTATGTCGGCACCGTAATGTATTCGCCCGTTCCCAGACCCTACTAGCAATGTAGAAGTAATACATATATGCTTTGAATACATAAATAAATTGCAAAGCCTGAAAAACAGCCCACAACGCCATAGGATGTAAAGAGCGTGCGTAATGGTAACGGCCGCTCATTATGCCCCCTCATAATACGCGGGCGTAATCATTACGCCGGAGCAAGATTGCTTTATATACCTCGTATAACAGATATGATCAGCAAATAGTAAGTCAGGGGAAAATACAGTTATTAAAGATGATCAAAAGTAAACATTTCAAGAACGTATTACTAACAAATTTTTAGAACTGGTAAATTTGGCAGAGGTTTGTAAGTAACATTATAACGTTTTGGCCGCCCGAATTTAATTTTAGCCTTGATATTTAAGTTCGGAAATTTATGACTTCCATTAACTTCGAAAAGATTCAAAAGTTGTTATTAATTTCTACCACGAGTAGCACAATCAAAGGAATGCTTAATATCAAATATACCTATATGGTCAGGAAAACAGAATATATTTACCAACGACATATTATTGTTAACTATATGTGCAAAGTAATCGGTAATTATTAGTAAATGAATTGTATATCAATAAAATGAACAATTTCCTCTGAGAACGTGTTTCTTCGGTTTCTTGGTGAACTGCAACCCACTCAGCCTGTAAATATCGATGATGGCGGAATTTGACCTGAAGCGAAGTATAGTCGCTGTCAACGATGTATAACTTCTGGCCCACGCGGTTGGGGTGGTCTATGGGAGCTGTGGTTCCTGGGGCGGTTTAATTGTGGGTTTGGTGCGTGATAGTGCCTTGTGGCGGGAATACGTTATTCCCAACGTAACTGCACAGTGATTTGGTACGTGATGAAATTCGCCTATTTATCGGGCGAAGAATTTGACTGCTCCGAATTTCCCTTGCGGCAAGGATTCCAGGCTCGGGCTCGTGTGACGTAATTTGCCTTTGGGCTTCAAGAAGACGTCGTTGGACGTATAATGTTGACCATCCAGGTAAGTTAATTAGTGCAGTTACATTGTTCTGCTCCGGGTCTTCGCGCAGAGCGGTGCGTGAATTGTTATCAGCAGTTCGAGCGCCGGCTACATATAACGCTCGATTACGCCTAAATAAGCAATGTACAAATTAAATACATTTCTGATGTAGAATTTATAACTTGCTGCAGATGCTAGCATTACAATATTTTTAGTGAAAAATTTGTATTTATCTAGGGAAATCACACAATAAGAAGTTGCTGATTACAGCGGTCTGGCGTCTTGCATTACCACTGATGTGAATTTACATCTGACTAGAACTATCACAGCCTTAGTGTACTACCGACCTTAAAAATTTTGTGACATATATATATATGAAATGAGACAAAACTGAAATACCATCATTGTGGATTTATAGCCAACTGGAACAACTGCCGACGTAAATTATCTCTACTTGGTTTTACCACCGACTGGACACCTTCGATTATGGTTTATAGCAGCTACTGCAACACATTTTACGTGAAGGACCACGAATTTGAATTTCTTTAGATATTAACAATTTGGTAGCAACTACAGTGTCTTCTAGCGGCAACTCCCCTTAATCCGACGCTGATATGCAGAGGGATAGCTGTCAAGTGGCTGCATATTTTCTCTAAATTAATCTAGCTGTACAGTATATAGTACTGTGCATCAATATTACCGTTTTAAAAAACGTATTAACGTCACTTCGGGATAACCGTAGTTATTAATCACATTGTTAAATGTTTTTGATGATAAATTTTCAAACTATTTTAATGTTAGAATAAGTGAAATACTCTCTAGTTCTATTTGCGGGTAAATAGATCAGCTGATAATTTTATTGTTAAGCTGAACTTTGCCTGTTTTATTTTGTTTAAAAAGAATTTATTGTTCATTTCGTAAAATGGAGACATTATTATTATCATTAAATATTCGATACTTTTTTATTGAATTTGGAAAAAATTACTAAAAGCTTTAAAGTCGCTAATATAGGTAAGAGACAAAGAGTCTGTGTGGTTCACTTTTTATGAATTATTAATCAATAAATTTGACACCAGTATAACAACTCTTAGTTTTAAAATACATCCTAAGTAAACACAAAAATTAAAGTACCAGCAGAAGTTGAAGCAGCTCGAAAATTTTTTGAATTTAGTGTTTTTATAATAACTATTTTGCATGTAGGAGACTGTGTAATCTCGAATTAAACAGACTTAAATTTCCTTTCCAAATTTACGAAATACAGTTCATAGGTTTAAAATGCAATTCTAATTTCACATATAGGAAGTTTAAATGCCGCAACTTCAAGTTAGCAACTTTGGGTAAATGCACGACCTAGTAATTAGAGTTCAGTGTACCATACTTGCAGATATAGCGGAAATAAACTGGCTTAATGCTGATGTATGTTATGAAATGTTATCGCGACACAGTAAATTTAAAACACTTTGCACTTTGAATCGTAGTTCCTAAGCAAATATATCTGTATAAAAAGAACTTTATTTTTCTAATAAAAGAATTGACATTTACTGTTTGATTCATTCACATCGGTGCTACCCTTCCAAGCCTAAACTTATGAAGCGTGAGGCTGCGCTTCACCAATAATGAGATCCTAATAACTGTTGATATTTTTCTGGGGTGCAAATGAGCCGAAAGTAGCCGCAAGTAGACTGACATGAAGGAAACGTGCCTTCACTTAACATCAATGCATTTCCCATTTTGGTTTTGTTCTGTTTGATTGGAGCTGTGAAAAGCTTGCACCGACTTCATTTTCTAATAACAATTTAGTTAAAAATATTTCGGGGCTCACCACTGAGATTTCTAAAATGGTAAAAGATAGAAGGTCGGTTAAATTGGAACAAAGCTGCAGATTCCAATGTGAAATATTATGTAAGATACTAGCAACCAGTGAGACAAATGTCTCATTTAATAAAACAAAAAAGACCGTCCCGGACGGACGGAAATCACGTGATTTCTCGAAAACCGGAAGTGTCACGTGACTGAAATTCGGTTCCTGACCTGACATGACCATTCCAAACATATAACTTTCATAACTTTTTTCGCTATCTCTTACGGTTTGGCTGCTGAAACAGCGTCCCGGACACTCAAAACAGCGTCCCAGACAAGCCTATTATATATCGAGAGATCCAAAAAAAACTGTTCCTCAGCTTGCTGTGGAAATTCAACGTATGAATAATATGTTGGTGACACTGTACGTCAATGTCAAATTCGAGGTTAGCAGGTTAGGATTTGCGTTATTTTGTGTCATAACTGACGGAAAACCTAACCTGATAACCTCGAATTTGACAATGACGTACAGTGTCACCAACATATTATTCATACGTTGAATTTCCACAGCCCGCTGAGGAACAGTTTTTTTTGGATCTCTCGATATATGGATATTGGACCTAGCAGTTTTAATTTTTAAAATTTAATACTCAGATAGTGCCTTCGCTCAGACTAACAGTTTTGCAAAAATTAATTATTCCACTTACCTTTCATAAACGAGGATATCAGGTGAACAAATAAATAACATCATTTTCACAATATTGCTATACAAAAAGAATACATCACACTCTTAGACAATTTTAATAAAAAAATTTATTGAAGAATTCAGACTTAATTCGAATGCTTAAATTTATTACTTAAAACTTAGTCAGACTGAAAGCCCCACACTTTAAGACTGCCAGCATCACGTTTCCTATCATATGTGTCCTTATCATCACACGCATATGCCAAAAAGTAACGAGAAGGATGCCACGCCACGGTGAATGTGGCCGCATCCACAGATATGTCGGCAATTTTATCACCTGTTTCAACAAATGCAATGTCAATTATGAGGTCTTCTGATGCTGAAGCAAGCAGCTGTCCATCGTGACTGAAGGAAATGGTCCGCACAGGCCAGTCCATTCTAAATATGAGCACAATTTAGCATCAATTTCACACTGAAAAACATTTTACCTTGTGAATACGCGTTGACAAGCAAGCTCGTTGATATCCCACAACGATACTAAAGCATCGGCGCTACCGGTTGCAAAGTACTTGCCTGTAGGATCAAACTCTATGCAAATGCAAGTGCCTGGATGAGCCTTCAGAATGTGTTGCAGTTCTAAATCGGGATAGCTGTGGAAAAATCCAGTTTATACGATGTGTATGAAAATTACGCAAAATGTCCTACCTTAAAATATGAATACACCCTTGGCCGTTTGTCAAAAAGAATAAGTCACTGGTGTTATTCCACGATATCTCATTCACCTCGAAATTATACTGCTCCTCGCTCTTGATTTTATGTGTCCTGGCATCAATGAATGTAACCAAATCTTCCTTATTGCCCACAGCTATCGTGTCTCCATTCGGCGCCCACGTTATGTTAATGTTCTCCCCCTTGGTGTTAATCGTGGCTACGCATTTCTGCACCCGTGTGTCCCATATCCGCACCGACTTGTCGCCACTTGCCGTGCTGAGTAGGTCGGAATGCGTCTGGTGCCAGCAGAGCTGGTCCACGGAGCCCCCGTGCCCCTTAAAGGTGGTTTCTTTGTTCTAAAAATGGTGTGTCAAGTCTTTTTAAGGCAACAGCAAAAAATTACCAGTCGCTCCCTGTCCAGGGTGTATATGGACACTGATTTGTCGAAGGAGCCCGAAGCTAGCCGCCTGCCATCGCAGCTCCAGCCCACCGAGTGCACTTTGGCGGAGTGCCCTATGTATTCTTTGAACTTGTTGTTGGCTTTGAAGTGGCTCTGCAGTTTTTCTATTCGCTCCGCATACATTTTCTGTTGGAAAATTTAATACAACCGATTGTTTCTTGTGAAAACAAACATAACCTCTAAATAATTACACATATGTGATGATTTACACACATGAAGTTAGCGGCACAAAACAATAACTAATAGAAGCGAATCCCCCATGCTAAACGTTGGCAACACGCCACCATTTTTTCACAAAGCTGCACCCTGGTGACGAAGTGGCAAACTACACAATGAGCGGTAGATTTAAACGGCGCGAGCGGGAAATTTAAACGGCGCGAGCGGGAAATTTAAATGGCGCGTATAGGCAACCCTCGAATCGCATTAATTTTAAAGAATATTTTGTGAATAAAATTTGATTTAAAAAATAATTCGAAAGTTCTAATTGATAATGCTAAATTAGACATTAGCAATTAAAATTTACGAATTATTTCTTAAACACAAATTACAACAGAACAACTTCTAATGTAAATAAAACAATTATTTAGGAAAAACAGTAGTAAAAAAAACTTTATTGATGTATTAAATACAGCTGAAACAATATACAATAATAAACGCTTAGTTAAATAGTAGCGAAATAATTGTTAAATTAAAAAGATAAATTCGTAACAATCAAACAATAACTACATAAAAATGAACAAATATAAAATTCTAGAACAAAAAATAAATGCTTATAAAACCACATCTAAATAAATAACATATATATTTACAAACATAAATAGTAGCGAAATAATTGTTAAATTAAAAAGATAAATTCGTAACAATCAAACAATAACTATATAAAAATGAACAAATATAAAATTCTAGAACAAAAAATAAATGCTTATAAAACCACATCTAAATAAATAACATATATATTTACAAACATAATAAATAAATAAATAGCAACCTACTTCGCAGCCAATTTCTTCATTTTCTTCAGATGTCCTTGCGTAATGGCGGTGTTCGGCTGATTCTTCTCCTTGACGAATTTGAAGATTAAGAAAGTGGTGCACTTACTTAATATCAAATCGTCGCAGATATGGTCATCGTCAGGGCAGTACCTTTCTCCAAATCCTATCGATGATTTGTAGAAATGCTTGAAGTTGCTCTCCAAAGTAGGTTGAAACGCGTTAACATAAAGAAATGCATATAAATTATCATGGATACTTTTGATGAATGACATAACATACTCAGTGGCATAGCATAACCTTTGATCTTCATCAAATTCTTTAAAAGATGTTAAAATATGGTGACGGGTAATTTCGGTAGAAAATAATTTTGATCGGCAAGCATCGCAATCAGGTACACAAATATTTTTTAAAATATATCCCGCAACATATCCCAAACCCTGACTATCCTCACAGTTTATTTCTGTAGAATTAACAATTTCAAAATTATTTATGTCTGATTGCGATACTTGTTCTTCTTCGCCAGATGAAAATTTTAGTAAATTTCCTAAATCAGCCAAAGGGGTACAGAGGTCATCTTCACAGTTGCCTGTGTCAACAGGTGTAACCAACTTGTTAATAACAACAGTTTTTAAGGCTGCTGTGAATTGATGACATGTAGGATTATCGTTTGCTATGCCATGCTGACGAATTGTGCAAAATAGATTTTCGATTGGATCTTGGTTAAATGCTCGTAAATTCAAAAAATCAAATCCTTCCACATTCTGAAGGTTTTTCCAGAGAAAAATAATGGACCTGATTGTTGTCTGCCAACCTCGAACAAACGAATATTGGTTGGTGACATTCACTCCCGTCTTCAGGTCGATCAATTTCCACTGATCCAGTTCTGTCAGTAATTTCGACCAAAATTACAAATGAACAGAATTTTGCTTCAATGCACATTTATAGATTTTGCCATCTGAGGATTTAACTTGACAACTGTTTAAAGAATCAAATAAGTTATCAATTTTTTTTACAAATTCTGCCGTGTAAATGGATTGTGAAGGTAGCATGTTGGCAAACGTAGTAAACGTTTCTATGGCAGCAGCCACAGAACTGCTAAGTTGAGCAGCAGCAACCTTCACCTTCATTTTCACATAGGAATCTTTGAAGTTAAAATGTTGTTGTTTTAATTTTGGTAAAGATTTAAAAGTTTTTTGCTGATCGATATCAAAAACAGACTGGATGTATTCAAATTTCGCATATTTGTGAGGTTCAAATTGAATTTTGCATCTCAATAATGCATTACGCGTATTTTTTAAAAGGTGTGGTACATCAAAAATTGTAACAATCGGTTGATCATTAACAAAGAAATAATACGGGCTTTGTCTAGGATTTTGTTCTGAACATAATTTTGACAACGCTGATTGATTAATTGAACTTTGATCACAAACGGTAGCTATTACATGTAAACCTATCTCTTGAAGCTGACATATTATTTCTTTGATAAGTTGCATCAGATTGTTTGTTCCTATAGTATGTGCTGTGAAATAATAAGCAATTACTTGTTTCCACTGCTTTCTTATACCTCGAACCATAAAGACAAGGGCATGATTAGCTGATTTATTTGATCTGCCCAATGAACCCAAATCTTCAAAACCACTGATTATCTGCTTGTGTTGTTCATAGTGAAATCCAGCACTTAAAGACACTTCATCAAAAATTAAAGTGCAATAGCGATTTGCATCCACCATTTTTTCAACCTGAGTTTTTAAATAATCTAAAAGACTTCTGTTAAGTCCCGTTTCAAATGGAATTTTAGACAACAAGCATTTCAAAGTTCTAGTAGAGGGTAAATGGAAATACTTTTGTAAATATTTATACAAGCGCGGACTTCTTTTATATAATGACAACCCGAATACTTTATCTTGCTCCGTCCATCTACGAGCACTAGGCTTGCTATTAACGTTTCGTAACTGAGAATTAATAAACTCTTTGGTTACGAAATTCAAATTCTCTTCGATAAATTGAAATTTACCAACGTTGTATAAATTTTCAAGTGTTTTTACATTATCCCTTTCAGTTCTCAATACATTTTGCAATTTTGAAAGTTTTGAACAAATATTTCTATGTAATTTGTACATCAGAGATTTTTTTGGGGTTAAACTTTTCTTTGAAAGGCCAATTTTGTGTAAAATTCCTTCTTCTAAAAATGAAAAACTTTTTTGTTTGCCTTTAAGGATTTCATTACCAGCATGGTTGCAATAATTGTGATCTTGAAGACGATTATCAGACATGCAATAAGCGTGTTCTTGCAAATTTTGAAAATTACTAGCATTGCTTTTTATTTCATTATTTTGTGAAGGAAACAAATTAACCGATACATCGAAACACGTACATACACTAGAAGAAGTCGAAGGCTGATCAAAACATGAACATAACTCTATATTAGTTTCTACCACATTTGAAGGAGTAACGATTACTTCTTCTAATGCTTCAGAAGCTAAAGAACGCGGTACAGCATTAACACTTAATCGTGTCTTTGTTTCGTTCATAAAATCACTACGTTCAAAATGATCTTCACAAATTCTGAAGTGAGTCGCGTTTTCTTGAACATCTATCTTGCACACATCTTTCCATAGTTGATGGTAATGGGGGTTTTTCGGAAAGTTATAAAAATGCTTATTGATAGACTGACCTGTACAGTACGAATTCTTGCAGCCAGGAAATTTGCAGGAGTACTTCTGTCTCATGCCTACCATCAGCAACATGCCAATGAATAGGAGAAGAATAAACCAGCCAAGGACTTCCATTACTGAAAAAATAAAATATTTTAGTAATGACGCAATATGACGAAATTAATTAGGATGTTTATTTGGCTGCAAACAAACAAGAATATAAATTCACGAGCTGAATCAAAGCGATAGAATTTAAAATTGACAAATATTTTAACGAAATACGTAATACTTAGCTGTAAACTACGCGGAACACGGCACTTAACCTCAAACCTCAACAAACCAGACATGACAGGTGCGGATCGCGGGGTGGGGAACAGCAAGCACAAAACAATAACTAATACAGCAAGGTTATGTGACGTCAAAATCGATATTCTTGTCTGCGACTGCGTATTACGGGTTGTAAATTTCCTCACCCCCGAGCCGTTCCGGTGCCCCAGGAACTTTTCTTGTTGCGATTCCTTAGGTCTCAGTTTCACCCCCATGGTTAGCGGTTTGGTTTAAATTTTGCCGCCAAAAGTGTTAAAAATGTGAAGTAACCTATATAATTTATTAATAACACATTCATCAATTCAGTTTTATTCAGTAAACAACTATATACAGGGTGTTTAAAAAATACAATCGGATATTTTACCCACTTATAGATCTCATCAATCCAAATAAAAAAGTTCAAATAAACATGGGTCCGGAAACGCAACATTTCCGATATGGGTGTTAAAGTTTAAAAAAAAAATCCGTTGTCTATTGTTATCTAAAAAAAGCTTTTGGTGATTTTAATGAAATTTGTATAGATTGTTTACAACTTTATGAGGTATCTTTTGGACATATAACAGTTAATCCAGTACTTCCAGAGGCGTGCCCATGGGACATGTCGATCAGGTTTTTTCACAAAAACAAAAACGCCCAATAGATTTTTGCAATTTTCATATATTTTTAATTAAGCAATTAAAAATTCAACTTTTTTGTCTCTTGAATTTTTTTCGTATCTAGTTTCGTTTTCAAGAAAAAATAAAGCCCATATTTTTGCACACCTCTGAACCTATTAAGACAAAAACCAAAATGCTCCAATATCTCAAAAACCCATCAGCCGATTTTAGTGAAACTTTTAAGGTTTATTGATGCTATTAAGGATCATGCTTTGGCGTACTTAAGATTTATAGTATATTATTATACGAGCATATAATGGATGCTATTATTACACGAAGATGGCTTTTAAATAACGAGCGAGCGAAGCGAGCGAGTTCTTTAAGCCATCTGAGTGTACTACTAATAGCTATTATATGCGAGTGAAATACGCTATTTTATTTACAACTACTTTATTTACATTCATTCCAGAAAATTTTTGTATGCGATATCATAAGTTTTCTTCGACTTTTCTGGGAGTAAATTTTGTGTAGCTTGTTTGCCGGCTTGGCGTACGTCAGGGGGAATACAGCACTATTGTCGCTACCGTTTTCCATTTTAGGTTTGCGACGAAAGAAGTGTAAATTATTATTTTCAAACTGACAGACTGATAACTGTCAACTCGAAAAAGCAGTTTATGGCCTGTTTGATTATATGCACATAAATTCGTATTAGCGATGTAATTATGGTGGTATCCATGCATTTATGGCGGTATCGATGTAATTATGAAATGTAAACAACAGGCATTGTGATTTTAGTTAATAATATATATCATAATTGACAAATAATCGCAAAATAACAACGGTATTGTTTAACAGTTGTAAATAAAATTATTTATTTAAGGAGCGGCCGGAATTTTGTTTTGAAAACTTTAACATTTTGTATCTTGGAAATGAAGGGTTTCCAGACCCATGTTTATTAAGACTTTTTTGTTAGTATTGATGAGATGTATATGTGGGGAAAATATCCGAACGTATTTTTTAAACACCCTGTATGTTCATAAAAAATCGGATACGTAACTAGTTGGTAAAATTGTACAACAAACAATTTAAACTGGTCAGTAAAACAAACCCACTATTTTATTGTTTTGCTCAGTTTAAGGTCATAATAAAAAATTGCAGATGCACAGTATTTTATTAAAATGTGCACGGTAAAAATAATAAATATGCAGTAACAGCTAGATTTATTTAGGAAACTCCCTTGACATTTGCAGACTGTCAAATGCAAAATGTTGAGTGTACTTGATAAGTACCACTTACCTACTATTTCAGCTGATTATACTTAACGGTCAGTAGCGTCAAACTTGTAAGTAAGGTTATGACAAATTATTTGTTATTTTGCTAAACTTAAACATGAATCTTAGTTTTAGTGAATCAAAGTTAAAACATAAGCTATTAATAACTTTAGTAAGTAGGTAATCTTGTTTAAAACTTTTTGAATTCTAAAAAGATAATTAATCAAAATGTGCTTCAATAATTCAAATGTAAAAGTGAAAGTAAAAACAAAAACTTGAAATTTAAATTGAAAATGGCGTCAACATAAAATGCAAAAATTACAAACACGAAAGGTACCGTTTTATCGTCACCGATCGGGAGTAGTTCGTCCGCGATCTACCGTGTCATCAACGTGTCCATTATAAAGCAGCCATAAGAAATTACAATTAGTGCGCTGTCGTAAGCGTCTGACTAGCAATATGATTCGTTTGGGAACACTGGCGCTGGTTCGAATCCTACCGGCTGCTGTGTCTTTTTATTTGAAAATTTGAAATAATAACAATAAAGTGTTTCATTTTACTCTTTCCACATTATTAGCTACGTTAAGAAATTTTCAAAATACCTACATGGCATTCTACTATATCAGTACTACTATTGATATATAAAAACTTAGTTACTAAAAATCATTTTAGAATTTAATATGTTTAACGAAATGTCCAATAAATAATGAACGGATTGAAAAGCATTATTTTTTTAAGTGAGCTCTTAAAAGGCGTCTAAACTTGAAAAAAAAAATTAAAAAGAAATTAAAAATTAAGTAGAATTTGATTGCAACATTTTATTTTGTATGTTTTTAAAAAATATGGAAAAAATACACACAATAAATTATTGAAATCTACTTGGAAGATCGAATGGATCACACCTTAATATCTTTTGCTATTCTGTCTTTCTGACAAGTATACTGCAAGTTCATTGGTATACGTTGTATAAGACTGTATTGTATATTTTTTGTCTGGTGGTCGGTATAGGATATAGGTATATCCTGGTGCATTATCCAGTTTTTAAATAAAAATTGTGTATTTTGTATTTTTAAAAAAATTCGAAAATTTTGACTCCCAACAATAACTTATTGCTTTTGGAAACTGATAACGAAAATTTACTTAACCAAGTAAAACCCTTCCTTTTTATGAAAATTTTTAATAAGTTTTATCTCAAAACAAAGAAATTGTTACGTATATACACTTGTGTAATAGTAACCTACCGATAAGAACAACCGCTAAATTCTAAAAAAGGACATTATTTGCATAAAGCGGTGGCAAGCCGCTTATCAGCGGAAGGCCAGCCTTATCTAACAGGAAATTTACTTCCCCTATTTAAACATTTCTTTTGGTTATGAGGCTCACGCGACCATCTTCCACTGAAGGCGGTGCAGTGCGTAGGTACTTATAAGAATGGATGAAGACATTGTCGAGAGGCCCATACAGAGAAATCTGTACCGGCAATCGTCTTTGGAAACGCGTCTGTCTCCAGTGCATTTATCCGAGGAATCTGACGATGGGTGCGACGAAGAAATCGAGAAAATATGCCGAATGCCGAAGATTGTGGATTTTGTACTGAAGCCAAGCACGGAAGAAGAATTAAAAGTGTCCGAAAGTGGAGGACAGGAAAAATCAACGATTCAAAACGCGGAAAAAGTGGAATGCCTATACAGCCAAGTGGATAAAACCAAGAAGCAAAGTAAAGGTGTACTTAGTGAAAAAGAAAATGAGGAAAGAGCGGAAAATGATGCAGAATCGTCACGGGTCGCAACGGATCGGAATCAAATTTGCGTTGGACTTATTAAAGGCAAGTTCTGTTTTAATTTTAAAATCTCGTGTAAATCAACCTTTAAGTTGGCATTCATTTGTATCCAACTTCATTGCAGATTTGCAGACGTCAAAAATGGCTTCGCCCAGGCCGAAATCGCCTCGACCAATTGTGTCAAAAAACGATAAAGAAGAGTCTTTTTGGGACAAAATCGGCACGTTGGGACGCAAAAAGCGCATTAAAGAAGGTAAATAACTATCAAAACACGAGTGTCATAGGTCTTCATAATGTTGCTATTAAAATTTCCTTATATGGTTGTTGCCAAACATAAAGTAGGTGTGGTTAGGGTTTCCTTTAATATTATATAAGTAACACTATTGCCAAAGCAAAACTAATTAAATTTCTGTATTTGTAGTCCAAGAAGTAGAAGCCGAGGGAAAATATGCCATCGACTCGCCTGGAAGCCCAAACGCCCCCATCGTGCCTCCGGAAGAATATGCGCTGGGCAAGTTTGACTATCTAGCTTTTGGTTTGTTATTGTAAATATTAAATCGTTTAGAGGAAAATGAAGAGCGGTGCATGATCCAGCCCCACGCATTCAACGATCCCAAGCTGCACGAATTGATTCAAGTCTTAATCGAATGGATCAACGACGAGCTGGCCTCACAACGCATCATAGTGCAGGATCTTGCAGAGGACTTGTATGATGGGCAGGTCTTGCAGAAGCTGCTGGAGAAGTTGACGGGCGACAAGCTCGATGTGCCTGAAGTCACTCAGTCTGAAGAGGGACAGAGGCAGAAGTTGGCTGTTGTTTTGGCTCATTTTAATAAGGTAGGGCTGTGATTTAAAAAGGTAGCAGTATTAGAATTGATAGAAATATAATCGGTATTAGTTGTTTAAGATAATTAGTTGTGATTAGCTAAAGGGTTGCTGAAATATGGTCGTTACAATACAGAGAATAATTTTCTGTGATCTCTTTTGCTACTTTAGTAGTGCAGAAAATATTTATATAATCTTCATCTCACTTAAGAAGCTACTATAGTCCATTTACTTGACATCTGCACTGTCAGTGTGAAATTTAAAAAAAAAATGTCTTGACTATACCTCAAAAATAATGTGTTTTTATTTGAGGCAATAAAACTTGGTCTAACACAGTAATATACTGCTCCTGACGCTTTTATACTGGTCTTGTATACGCCAACGAAGCGTTTGTGCACTGTCCTCTTGAATTGCAATCATACTTTCTTGAGAATAAAACTTACATACTTTACATACATTATTTCAGTCATCAATAGCATAATAATTGTGATATAGGATGCTATTTCATCATACCCAACGTATTAGAAATATGTATCCCGGATAAACGGATCTCGTTTCAAAGAACTTAAAAATTTTTGAGATAAAATGATTTAAATTGTGACCATGGGAACAATTTTGTTTACAATTTTTAGGTTAAATGTAGAAAATCAGCAAATGGTCACAAGTAAGATACCGACAAAACCCATCATTCGACAATGCTTAAAGGGCGGCACCATTCATAACCCTTTTGACCAGACAATCTTTTATAGACACTGTGTATTTATACTAATCTTAAATTATTATTAAAACGCTGTACTATAAATGCAGTAGGCGCAGACTCGAAATGACACGTGTCCCTAATTATGTGATCACTCTTTTCTATTCAGGTTTTTATTTCCATTGCTTGATCTCAGGTTTGTTCTATTCAAGTACAAACAATAACGTACATTGAATTCATGTAAGACTACATCTAGCACTATTTACTATGCAGTTTACTACTATCTGAGGCAAAATTACTTTAAGGGGACGTCACGGTTACAAATTGCACTTGATCAAAGTTATTAGGCTAGTCACAATCCAACCTTTCTCTTAACAATACTAAAGGCCCTACCTGATGGGAGGGGAAGTTTAAGCTGGTGTCCGTGAAGTGAACATTCGAATAGCAGACAATATACAGTATGTCCCAGGATTGAGTTTACAATAGGTATGATTGACCAAAAATTTTCGAATTGGAATTTCATATTTTGGGATTCAGCCCTGCTTGGTGTGAAACTTATTTTTAGTTTACTTTCGATTTTTTAAAGTCAAGTAGGCCTTGACAGGGAAGCGAAAACGATTTTATTTTCAGGTAAACTACCCGTTTTGTTTATGATACGGCAAAATTTAATTAAGAAAAGTTGTTTATAATGATAAATTATGGCCTTATACCAAATTTTAGAAAGATCTGTCGACTTATAAAAAACTGTTATTTTTATAAAAAACTGTTATTTTTTAGAAAATTGTATTTTATTGTCAGGTAAACTACTCTTTTTGTTTATGATACGGCAAAATTGTATTAAGAAAAGTTGTTTACAATGAGAAATTATGATCCTATACAAAATTTCAGAAATATCTTGCGACTTAGATTAAACTGTTATTTTTTAGATTAAACAAATTGCATTTATTAAAAATGACGGTTTAATCTAAGTCGACAGAGCTTTCTGAAATTTGTTATAGGGCCATAATTTATCATTATAAACAACTTTTTTTAATACAATTTTTCCGTATCATGAACAAAAAGGGTAGTTTACCTGACAATCAAATACAATTTTTAAAAAAATAACAGTTTTTTATAAGTCGACAGATCTTTCTGAAATTTGGTATAGGGCCATAATTTATCATTATCAACAACTTTTCTTAATTAAATTTTGCCGTATCATAAACAAAAAGGGTAGTTTACCTGAAAATAAAATAGTTTTCGCTTTCCTGTCAAGGCCTACTTGTTTTTCAAAAACTGAAAATATTCTTAAAATTCGTTTCACACCAAGCAGGGCGGAATTCCAAAATATGAAATTCCAATTCGAACATTTTTGGTCAATCATACCTATTGTAAACTCAATCCGGGGACATACTGTATACTTGGTTTCTATTGAATCCCAGCACACATTGCAATGCTGTATTAAAACAGACATTAACAAATTGTTGACATGATGTTAGAATTTGCTGCTGATCCTCACAGTGAGACACCATAGTTCCAAACACGGTTTAGTAAGGCTTTATACACTACGAATTTACTGTCGAATGATAATTGGAATTTTCTTTCTATGATCCAGTATAATTTTCTCAGTTGAAGTCCTAGCTGTTTCCTGTTTGTAAATATATGCTTACGCCAAATAAATCTCCTGTCAAGGTGAATACCTAAATATTTTGTCTGGTCAACTTGGGGTAGTTGTTGGTTATGTAGTTGGATTGGGGGGCAAGTATCTCTTTTCATAGTAAATATGACATGGACTAACTTCCTCATTTGCCTTACTACGCCACTTTTTCAGCCATGTTTGTATTTTGCTTAGATTATTTTGCAGAATGTTGGCTGCCGTTGCAGGGTTGTTATGTGTGGCTAGAACAGCAATATCAGTTTTAGTTTTGCACATAGGGCAAAATCGTACAACTTTCCTTCAAACCAGGCATGCTTGACTGTGAAGGTTGGCCCTTCACATTCAGTAGATGTGGTAGGAGTTCTCTGTTATTCTTTTAACTCAGTAATTAGTTTCGTATCCTAAAACCAATTATCAGCGGTGATGTTTCGTCCTGCACCAAATATTGATTAAGCCAATCTTTTGACGACATCTGCTAGTTTGTTGCTGAGTTGGCAAGGTCATTCCGGTTGTTTTGCAGTATATATCTTCAGGTTATGACTGAAGAAAACATTTTCATTCGGCATAGCATAAATTTGCATGGCATTTACGTTTGTGAGGAATGTTTTGCTTCAAACATTCTTTCCTCAATAGTCACACTATTCACACACAAATAGCTCTCTTTATACCGGGTGTCTTAAAATGAATTACATCTAGTATGCTTTGAATTTCCCATAATGCAATCTAAAATTTTACTTGAAATTGGCAAGACTGTAAGTCAATGTCAAATTCGAGGTTAGCAGGTTAGGTTTGGCACCAGTCTGTGTCAAAACTGACGGAAAACCTAACCTACTAACCATGAATTTGACATAGACTTACAGTCTTGCCAATTTCAAGTAAAATTTTAGATTGCATTATGGGAAATTCAAAGCATACTAGATGTAATTCATTTTAAGACACCCGTTATTTGTGAATAGCTAACGAATTTGCAATGATGTCACCAGTTTTCTTTTCAGGTCTTTGGTATGATCAAAACGCCGGCATCTTATAATTGTATAAAGAGTAGAGGCCTTAATGAACGTCCGTGTTTTATCTCAATTTCTATTTTAAATGATTTTGATTTTACCCCATCTATATGTACTGCGTTGACCATGCAATAGCAATGTGCTAAAAACTTTATCAAGCCTCTTGACAGGTTGGATTAAAAATTAATAAGTCAAAAACTCGAGTAATGACCAATCCTGTTCTAAGCAATAACATATCTATTGTAATGGTTTACTGCCCACAGCAATTCTGATTGCATAATTAACTAAATAAATAAGGTCAAAATGAGCACAGCATTAAATATTTTATTTATTGCAAGATAATCAGTACTCTACATTAATAAATGCACTTGATGTGAGCAGCAGTAACTAATAATTTGAGGATAAAAGTTAGCATGAGATAAGGCAGGTTTCAGAAGGGTTACGTTCAGAGTTTCAGATATGATAAATGTTTGGAAGGACCAATGCAATTTAATTTGTAACTGACGGATTTGAGCGTAGTAACGTCAAACATAATGTGAATAAAATGATACAGAATGATTTGTTAAGTGCAGAAATTATATGAGCGTTATCTATTAAAAGTTATATAAGCCAGCAAACGACAAGTTAACAAAAAAACAGTGCTAGCAAAGCAGTAATTGCAATAGAGCAGTGGAAAAATGTAAGGCAACCGACCGCAAGACAATTATTGAGATGCTAAAGGAACTCAAGTGTATCAGTGCATTATAAACCAAAGTGAAACTTAAAAAGCAGAGCAAAGTGTGGTGACATTTATCCCAATAAAAGGACAATTTAGTGAAAATGCAAAAAAAAACAACATGTAATCAAACCTAATTTCTTGTAAACAATTGTAAATCTAGTTGCTTAGTTACGAGACAGGCAATTGTCATAATTTAATCAAACAAGTTTAACATTTTTCATGTTGGGTGCAAATTGAGCTCCACATTTACTGTATTAAATTAATTTATTTATTTATTTATTTGTACGGGCAACAGTAATAACTCTTACTGATGGGGCCCGAATCAAGTACATTTTGTGTGAAAATACATTATATGTGAGAAATACAATAGAGATACAATAATTAAATATCGAAGTACAGTAGATTCGTGTGGTAGTTTGATCAAGTGTAGCAGATTTGTCTGTCATACATAATTTTAAATTGCACAAGTGAGGGGGCGTTAATCAGGTCTTGAGGGAGACTGTTCCAGTGTTCCACCGTACGGTTTGCCAGGATGTTTTTGAAGGCTACGCTCTTGAATTTAGACTTCTTCAGCTTCATGTTGTGGCCTCGCAGGTTCCGGGAGGATGGGTAGCTGAAGAAGTGGGCAAGTTCCGGCGAGTTGTAATGTCCCATCAGGGTTTTGTAGGTTTCAAGTGTGTCAGTTCGGATGCGTCTCGACTTCAGGGTTGGAAGATGGAGACGGTGGAGTCTCTCCTCGTAGGGGAGGTGACGGAGGCCAGCGACTAGTTCGGTGGCTCGACGTTGGACTCTTTCGAGCAGTACAATATTTTTCTTCAAGTGCGGGCCCCAGACACAGGATCCGTACTCGAGAATTGGCAGTATGTATGTTCGGTAGAGTTTGCCGAAGGAGTCAATGTTCAAAAATTTGAATGCTTTCCAAACCAGAAATAATGCCCGGTTCACTTTTTTTGTTGTGTGAACCACTTGGCACTCCCATTTGAGGCTTTCATGTATCAAGATCCTTAGATCTTTCACCTGGGACGGTTCGTTAAGTGGGCGCCCATTGATATAGTACCGTAAGCGAGGATTATTTTTCCCTATATGTAGGACCACACATTTCTCGTCATTCAGCGGGATAAGCCAGTTCTGGGTCCATTCGACCACTCTGTCAAGGTCAGCTTGCAGATCTCGGTGATGGAGAAATGGGTTTGCGTAGATTTTAGTGTCGTCCGCATACAAGGAGAAGTTTGTTTGGACACGGTGCGTGATATGACTGGTGTATAAGATGAACAGGATCGGACCAAGGGCGGAGCCTTGGGGGACTCCACTCGATATCGTCATAGTTGGCGAGACATGTCTTCCGATCCTCACACAACTTGTGCGCCCGGTAAGGAAGGAATCTATCCACTTCAATAGCTTGCCTTGGATTCCGAAGTGTTTTAGTTTATGTAAGAGGCGTTTATGGGGGACTCGGTCAAAGGCTTTGGAGAAATCCAAGTAGATGGCGTCGGTCGAGTTGTGGTTGTCGAGGTCTCTGGTCCAGGTCTGGGGGTGTTAAGCAGGTTTGTGGTGGTGGATCTGCCAGGGATGAAGCCATGTAGCCGGTAGTTGGCTGGGTCGAGTTTATCCCCTTTTTTGTAAATTGGGCTAATAAGAGCTGTTTTCCAGTCATGGGGGAGTTCCCCGGTGTCGAGCGAGTTTCGGAAGATGGCCTGGAGGGTTGGTGTCAATGCGGCTGCACAGTTCTTCAGTAGTATCGGGGGAATTTCGTCTGGTACTGGGCTAGAGCTGCCATCAAGCAATTTCAGGACTTTGACGCTTTCCGATGGAGTGAATGGAATGTCCTCTAGGTGTTCTTGGGCTGGGTTTGTGTTGACGGCGGGGAGTTGATCGTCTGGCTCGAGGGTGTAAGATCTTTTGCAGCTCTTGCACATTAATTTATGCGGATTCATTTGCCATCGTGAGTGACTTGCCGTGAGTAAAAAGTCTTTTGTGAAGTCAGTGCCAGGAAGTTTTCTACTTTCTACTTAATTTTATGAACTGGCCCCCTGAGTTAAGAATTGTTTCATGTTCACCGGACCTAAGCCCTAATCTATTGCAAATAGTAGATGCAACGTCTAAATGTATTTAAAAACGTATTGGATGTTGAACTGTTTAACCTATTGTTGTAATCGTGTTTGTGACTCGCCTGATTAATTTCTATATATTCTTTTGTCTTGTGTGTTTAGTACATGTATTAGTTTTAGATAACATACATCTCACTTTGAAGGGGCATAATTAGCTACGCTGTTATGGGCCAAAAGTCACTTCTCATAATTATTTAACTATTTGCCTCATCCCTGACTAATTCACGTCACTTTTCATATTTTTCTAACTATTTACCCTATATCTGACCAATTCTCGATTTAACTTACTTTAAATTTACAACCGATTAGTTTCATGTCTCCATATAGTTGATTTTCTTCAGATAAATCTATTGCAGGTTAGACCTCACATCGTACGCGTGCTGTGTTGGTTGCAGATACGTTCTTTCCGTAAATTTGGAATTTCCGACCTAGCTGTCAATTGCCATTTTGTCTTGTTAGAATACGGATGTAGTGAATTTAAGCGTCTTTGGTTGATCGATGCACGAATTTTTAATTCGGTTTTGTTGCACTCATCCTAGCTTGAAAATGTACGTTTTGGTGTAAATTTTGCTGGAGAGACGTCTCCAATGTTTTGTTGTGGTACATTTCAAGCACAAACTACTATTTGGATTTCACCTAACAAGCACATGTCCACTTTTGGCCAAATCGGAGCAAAACATCTAACGGTATGCTATCTTGACAATTGCTGGTTATATTTCTAAGGCGGAATGTTGTCCCTTTAGCTCCCTTTGGTGCGGGCTGTGAAAGCAACCCCCTTTGAAACAGGTTATGAAAGCAGTCTTTTGGAACGAGTTAACTTACCTCTGTTTTTGTGCTGGGCCCCTCTTCGAGCTCTGTATATGGTGGCGCAGGACCCATTGAAGTGTTTGGCTGAAGGAATTGGCCCTTCTTGGAGAACACTTTCTCCAGGAAGATGCCGCAGTCGGCTAGCTGTGAGTTTGGGAGATTTCCAGTCCCTACAACAGGCTTGTAGATTTACTGGCCTGTGACTCCTACCTGCAGTGAAGCTCGTTTGGTCACCTGGCCTCCTCGACATCGTGCATCAGGTCCTCGGCCCACACGTTCACCACCTGGTGCATCCAAGTTCTGTCTTTTGTAAAACTTTTGGCGCTCCTGTGCGATATGGCTCGGCCAGCTTAACCTGTGTTTTAAGGGCCCCCTTTTAATGTGTGTATCATTATTTATTGTAGCGCTTTGGGTAAACCTGCACTTTAGGGCACCGAAATGTAAACAAACCGATCGGCACCACTTGGGGCAGCATATGCGGCGTTGCCAGACTGACTGAATGCATGCGCGTTTTCACGTGCACCGTTATTACGCTACCAATTATCCGCGGTAATCCTGCTTATTTAAAAATTGCAGCGAACCCGTGGGCCGAATTGGCTGATTTTGGTGTAAATCGACTCAGGGGGACGCAAGTAAGCCAGTAGTAGGCTCAAATGAATTATTTCGCGCCTAATTTGGATGCAGAACACTAGTAATTGAAATAAAATTACATCTGGTGGAAAATGGAAGAGGAAGATACAGGGGTGTGTAGGGTAGAAATAAAATCGACTGTATTTGTAACTAAACCTTCAAGCAGTGCTAAGTTTATTATTTAATATAAAAAAGTGCCAGACATGTAACTACAAAAATTAAAGTAAATTGTTTATAAAAAAGCGGAGATGTATTTACAAAAAATAAATTGAATTGTTATTAAAACTGTGCATACATGTAACTCAAAAATTAAAGTAAATTGTTTATAAAAAATCGGCAGATGTATTATTTTAAGAATCTGGTGTGATACACGCACACAACTTCCTTTTACAGTGATCTTATAAATAAACAAAAACTTAATTTTTAATTTTTCAGCTAACTGCTAACGAATGAGGTTTAGACCATTATGACTTGACTTGACTTAATCCAAAACCTTTCTACCTTTCGGTGTAAGGTAAGGACCATTATATTTACGAAAATGATTTTTAAGCCCTAGGGCATCGAAAATAGTTTAGTTCAAGTTAAAATTAAAACCTCGCGTTTATGTACAGTTTTATTAACAATTCAATTTATTTTTTGTAAATACATCTCCGCTTTTTTATAAACAATTTACTTTAATTTTTGTAGTTACATGTCTGGCACTTTTTTATATTAAATAATAAACTTAGCACTGCTTGAAGGTTTAGTTACAAATACAGTCGATTTTATTTCTACCCTACACACCCCTGTATCTTCCTCTTCCATTTTCCAACAGATACAATTTTATTTCAATTACTAGCGTTCTGCACCCAAATTGGGCGCGAAATAATTCATTTAATGCAATTTGTACAAGAGTTACCCTACTACTGGCTTACTTGCGTCGCCCTGAGTCGATTGACACCAAAATCAGTCAATTCGGCCCACGGTTTCGCTCACACGCTCGTTATTAGTTATTACTGCAATTTTTAAATAAGCAGGATTACCGCGGATAATTGGTAGCGTAATAACGTAGCACGTGAAAACGCGCATGCATTCAGTCAGTCTGGCAACACCGCATATTCTCCCCCGAGTGGTGCCGATCGGTTTGTTTACATCTCGGTGCTCTAAACTGCAGGTTTACCGCTCTTTGGGCTACAGCCAGATTTTGATAATTCAATTGATTTAATATAGTGAATCTTACCAGCAATTTAAAACTAACCTATATTGTTGCCTTAACGAGTCATTGTTTGCAAGTTTTGACATTTCAATTACACTAGAATTATGGGCTGTGTCTAATGTACCAGCAGAGTGATGATAAGGTCCACTTATGTACATTTTTGTAAAGCAATTCATGTATACGCCTTTTTGAAAGATTTTGGATTCGATCTCAGTTGAGAGACCATTCAGGTCGGTTGAACTTAACCCATTGAGGTCCCGCCTTGCAAGAGATTTGCGCATTTAGTCCGGTCGTTGTTTGAGGCATTAACGCCCTATAGGGCGAGATTTTAATAAGAATGTTTCGGGTTATATTACGCCCTATATTAAACCAAGATCTTGGGAAATGGTGCGATTTTTGTACAATTAATTACATGAATAACTATGTATTTTTGCAACTGAGGGTTTAGCGTTGAATTCAACTTGACAGACAAAAACTACCGTTTAAGATCAAGACGCGTTTGGCTACTCATGCGAATTGCTACGATCTTTGACTGCGTTTAATCTGGTGAGTTCAATCTGTGATAATCGTACTATATTATTATATGAAATCTGGTTTGTGATATTGTTATTGTGTGGATATACTACCGAGCACTCTTGATATTTTATTAAATTATATGTACTCATTATCTCTAAATTTCAGGATCGCTTAGTAGCACTTTTCATAGTTCTTGTTTGATGATTAGCAAAGTGCTGGGCTACCTACTACTTGGCGCCCATATATTATTCTGCGTTTCAGCTTACGCTTTGAGTCTATTGTTCGACCCACGACCAACTCTGGCTGAGAAGTCGGTAGCCTGTGCTACTCCTTATTTTATTATCAGAGTGATGTAACAACGCTGCCTGCCTCATGTATTTTAATAATAAAAATAAAATAAGGAAAGAGCAGTAAACCATTTATTTTTGGTAATTATTATTACATTCTTTCAATTTGCCCTGGGTTTGACAGACAAGTTGTTAATTGAAACTTTCATTTCATAAAGTGTAGTATCTTTTGCCCTAATTATAAATTTTATATTTTATTTAAAACCTCATTTTAAGCGAGGGTACTATTGCATTATAGCGAGTACAATCCTCGCACAGTCAATAGCCTACAAGTATGTAAGTCACGAAATTCGAATAAGCAGAAACCACCAAACCTGTGAACTGCAACGTAGAATAGAGTTGACTTGGGCCACTTCAGAAAAGTTGCAAAACGTCTTAAAATCAGACATACCACCTGCCTTAAGAAAAAAGTGTTCGACCAATGGCGTGACGTACGCTTAGAAACCACTAGTAACAATCAAGTCCTTATGGAAACGGGAATGCCACATTGCGCGTTATAATAAATTCACTGTATACACTCTTTATTGCATATATTAATGTTGTTTTATTAAGTTGTTGTAGGCAATTCCTTATTTTGTCCCTTTTGACTGTGTTAAATGCTGCTTTAAGGTCTATAAACGTCAAAAATAGAGCAGATTTTTATTCTATTTTGTCTTCTATTAGCTTCCTTATTACATTTATGTGGTCTGTTATAGTGATCGGCCGATACCGATATAAATATCGGTGTATCGGCAATATCGGAAAATTTTGCCGATAATCGGTATCGGCGAAATTTTGCCGATATATATCGGCAAATTTAAGATCAACCATTTTATTAATTATTTGTATGTAAAAACTTATTTTCGCTATTTTCTCTCATCGTATTTTTATTTGAATCCCAAAAGATTATAATACCGCACGACATAATCGTTATCTGAGCAGCAACTGCAGCAGCACTGTGAACTGGCGCAAACAATGAAACAATACACTTTCTGTAAAACGGGTAATCACCACGACACTGTCGGGGAATTACCGAAATTGGTTCATGTCAGGTCCGCATCGATGCGGAGTTGACAATTTTTACTTATATCAACGTATATTAAATAATTACAGACCTTTTAAAAATGTAGTGCCGATACCGATATTATATCGGTATCGGCAACTAAAATATCGGTATCGGCCGATTATCGGTATCGGCCGATTATCGGCATCGGCAAAAAAAATCCGTATCGGCCGATCACTAGTCTGTTATTTCTTATTTGTCTTGCTGCCCTGAATCCTCCCTGTTTGTCTATTTTCGTCATCTTTTTTCTAATATTTTGCTATAGATTTTTGAAGCTACCAGGATGAAACATATTGCTTTATAGTTTTCACATTCGTTTTCATTGCATTTTGTGTGTATTTCTTCGTCGGTCATCCGGCATTCGGTTCTCTACCCATTCCTTTTTTGTTATTTGTGTCAGCCAGTTCTTTAGTTTTTCACCTCCAATTTTTAACATCTCCTGTGTTTTATCGTCGGGGCCGTTTGCTTTGTCAACTCTAATTTCCTTTATTGCTTCTGCGACATCACAGTATTTTATTTTCTGCTTTCTTCATCTTTCTCTATATTTATTTCTTCTTGATATGTGTGTGCTTTTTTTAAATTTGATTTTATGTTTTTGCAATTTTCTTGTTTGTTTGAGTTAAGTTTACCTGTGTTGTCTTTAACAAATTTAATGTTTTTATTCCTCTTATTTTTTTTCTATTAGTCTTCCTATGTTCATCTTGTATTTCTTTTTTGAGTTCTCTCCAGCCGTCTCTTTTTACTTTCTTTAGTTCTTCTTTTGCTTTGTTATTTTTTTCATGCTTGCTTTTTGTTGGATATTCTGCTTTTTACTTCCTCATTCCACCAGCTAGTTCTGCATGTTTGGTTGCATTGCCTTTTTTGGTCTCTTGCTACTTTTAATATTATTTTGAGAGCTTCTACATTTTGTATGTAATAAATTTTCTTCGGATTGCTCTAGTTCCTTCTGCAATCTTCTTTCGTATTCCTCACTCGTCGAGTTGTCTCTCCATTTTCCCATTTTTACTATTGTGTATTTCTTCTTATCTTCCATTTGTGATAGTTGTATGTTTATGTTCACTGTCACTAAGGTATGTTGCATGTTTGTTTCTGCTTTGTTTGTATTAATGTTATTTGTGTTTGCAGTTCTATTTGTTACTCTTATTTCCACTCCTCAGCATTCGATCCAATTTTGTTTCTGAATTAGTACAGTGTGTACCCATCTTTCAGTTGTTTATATCCTTGACCTTGCTTCTTCGTTGCACTTAGTCCTATAGTTTGTTTTCTTTTCCTCGGTTAATTCTTCATTCCCATTTATTGTTGTTAATGTTCCATGTGGCTACTTTTAAGTCATTTTTTGGTTTATTTTTTAATTTAATCTGTCGGTTGTTTTTGTATGGGTTTTTTGTTATTGTATTTTCTGTTTCTTTCTTCTCGTATTCCTTTTCCCTTGCATTTTTTGTAAATCAGTTTGTTTAGTTGCTATTGGTTTTTGTTTAGTTATTCTTTTTGTTCCTCTTTATTTATTATTGGTGCAAATCGCGTTTGTTTCAGTTTTGGTTTTAATCGACGAGGAGTTGAGTTTTTGAATATTTTTGTGTGGTATTCTCTTTTAGTTGAGTTTTCTTCTAGTTTTCAGAGCTTATCCTGAATCTGTTTCTCTTGGTTGTAGTTCTTCTTTTGCTTTCTTCTCCTGTTTTTCCCTCTTTGCTTTTGCTCGTTTTTGATGTATTTTCTCCCTGATGTGGTATTTCCATCTCATTATTTGTGACCAAGTCTTCTTCACTTTCGCTTAATTTATCGGTTGTTTAATTTTCATCCATTTTTTGTGCTCGTTGCTTGTTTGTTTTGGTATTATTTTGTGCTCTATTATTAGTTTATCATATTTAATACACCATTTCTTTTCTTTCTTTGTTACTGCTATTAGCTTGGGTTTCAACAAATTTCTGTTTTGTAGTCTTCTTCTATAATCCATTCACTTCTTTTATACATTAAGGTTAGCCTTGGATTTTTGTGGTTAAGTTGCACATGAAAAGAACCGAATATCATTATTGGTATCATTTGATGCGTAATAATTTTATCTTTCCATTGATACCATTACCTTCCCTGTGAGTTGAATTGGCGAGCAGGAATCGGCAAAAACATTCAAAACCATGTTAATCGCCTATGTTCGACTTTGAGAACGGACACCCGGTATATGGTTTAAACACACCAAAGTAATTTTACACAGCTGAATTGATTCAGCTCCATTGTGTCCTTTAGTAAGTTCACAATTGCCGGGCTCAGTAATTGATTAAGCATTCTGACTATTGATCTAAGAGTCGCAAGATCGATCCCAGTCCCGATGAGGTTTTAAAATGTGACTAAAAATCTCTACAGAATGCCATCATTCGGAAGTTATGTAAAGCCATGGGTCCTATGTTATTTCAATGTGTAGCTTGTCCATAAGAAACAAACAAGTTCACAATTTCGGTTTCCATTTCCCAGTATTTATGGTATTTATTTATTTACCTTTTAAATTTCGTAAAACATTAAAAATTTTTTCTTTATTTTTCTGTCTTCTGATTCTAGTTTCCTTTTGTCGCTAGACAATTTTTTGTTGGTTATATTTTTGAATACCTCTAGTTTGAATAGTTGTGTATCTATTTTATCAGTCATTGTTTTTGTTTTTTTGAAGATTTTTCGTATTTGATCGGCGACTACATTAATTTTAATATTCTTGTATTATTTTTGTTCTTTTGTAGGAGAATATTCCTGTATAATTGTTGTTCTTCTTTATATTAGGTTTATTTGTATAACTTAATACTTTACATACATACATAATCTGTAACCCCTTATACCGTTTACACAGTGCCGTGGTGCCGGTGGGCACCGAGCCGCTGAGGGTATGTGCATTTTGAATTGCGGCGGAAGTACTTGAGGTAGTGGAGCCTGTTTACGACTAGAACACTACGCCCGCTCTCCAGATGTTCACCCATCCAAGTACCTACTGACCAAACAGACTGGAGCTTAACTTTTACAAGTGCCATAGATATGCAACTTCACTCAGCGGTACTGTCGATACTTGTCTATGTATATAAAATGTCCTTGTATCGGTATGTTATTTATAACCTGTTTCAGTTAACCGGCTGCAGTGCCTCCCGTCCGTTTTTCCACCCATAGATAACCACTCATCACTCCCTCCCACTGTAATAAAAAACTCTTAATAAAACAACATAGAAATAAGTCAAAATAAATTCTCCCTCAAACATTTAAACCACCCGATAAAGCAAAGACAGTAATTCTCTTGTTACATGAGAACAATCCAAAAGCACCATTTGGTATCTTTCAGGAATGAATTGTAGGTTATATGATTGCTACACGAATACTGGCATGCCAGTTGCATGACACGGTACTAATTCAAGGTGATCTAAATAAAAGTTACGAATAGTGAAATAATACTGACCTGCACAGATAGAAGAAGAACAAAATTAAAGTAGATTTAAACAGTTGTAGTGGGCACGAGGAAGAAACTAAGCGAACTAGAAACAAAACTGTAAGTGCAATAATAAATAGGTAAATAAAAAGGACGAGTTCTTCGAGACACTATAAACAGAAATAAATAGCGGAGAAGAAAATCTTGCGGTGATGGGAGATATGAATAGAAGAGTACGAAATGAAAACAGAAACAAAGAAAAATATATGGGAATATACGGAGAAAAAGTTAAAAATGACAACGGGAACAGATTAATAGAACTGTGCATAGGAAATGACCTTATCATAACAAATACAAAATTCAAACATAAAGATACTGATAAATACACGAGTGAGGTAAAATCAAGAAATGAAAGATCAATTATCGACTACTTTTTAGTGAACGCAGAAAACTGGAAAAGAATAAAAGTTGTAAAAGTTAAACGACAGGCAGAAATAGGAAGTGATCACTACCTAGTACAGATGGAAATGTTTACTAACAACAGCATAAAATATGATAAAAGGAAAAAGATCACCGTAAAAATTTAAAGTTATAAATTGAAGAACAGAGAAACCAGAACAATATATCAAGACAACCTAAAGAAATAATCAAACAGGAATCAAATGAAGAGACAGGAATAGAAATCAAATGGCAACAATTTAAAGAAAACATCCTCAAAGCAGCAAAAGCAGGCTGCGGAGTGGCAAGAATTTCAAACACAGCTGCAAAAAAAGTAGGTGGTGGACACGAGATATACAAAGCAAAGTAAAGAACAAGAAAATGAAATGGAAAATATATCTATAAACAAGAAAAGAAGCAGACTATAATACATATAAATGTGCTAGAAACGAAGTCAAACAAACAATCAAAAATGCAAAACAGTAGTCGTGGAAAGAATTTGGACACAAGATGAAAAAAAACTACACAGAAAACCTAAAGCTATTTTACAGCACATTAAAACAACTAAAGAAGAAAAAAACATTAAGACAAAAGTGAAAACGCATTAACAGACGAGAAAGATATAATGAGAAGATGGAGAGAATATTTTGAAGAACTAACAAGAGTTAAAAGAAGAAGGAGAATCAGAAGAAGAAAACAACAAAGAAGAACAAATAGAACATAATGAAGAAACAAATATACAACCAATAACACTGGAAGAAGTTTTGATAATGATAAAATATATGGAAAACAGAGGAAAAGAAAAATTACGGAACCTACTCAATGACATGAAAAAAAAAAGAAATAGCAAATGACAGGAAAGTAGGTTTAATTCTGCTTTCTGCCAGTATATAAAAAAGGCGATATGAAAACATGTTCGAACCACAGAGACATAACATTAACAAGCATACAAGACAAAGTCTTCACAAGGATGATAGAGAAAAGATTGAGAGAATACCTAGATCCAACATTAGAGGAATCACAATATGGATTTAGAAGAAACAGAAGCATTCAGGACCTAATATTCGTATTGAAGCAACTGACAGAAAAACTATTCTTGAAAGGGAAGGAACTACATATCTGTTATTAAAAAATTTAAAAAACCCAATGACAAACAAATTTTTAATTACTTAAGGGCTAAAATTAAAGTTGATATTAAAAGTGCATATGAAGAATATGTAAACTCTATTGAAAATACTATCAATACTGATCCCAGTGTATTCTGGAAATTTGTTAAAGAAACTAAGAAAAATAGCTCCACAGTAACTGAAGAAATGATGTATGCGGATGAAACTTATAGCAGCAACACTACTATAGTCAATGCTTTTGCAACCTATTTCGAATCCGTTTATCTACACGACGGAGAATTATATGATGTGGATCAATTTACCGGCATGTCTGTTTGTTCTCACAGTTTTCACATAACTAGCATATCATCTAAAGATGTAGTTCAAGCTATAAAACTATTGAAACCAAAACGTTCAGTTGGCCCTGACAGTGTCCTTGCATATGTATTCAAAGCATGTTCCGAATTTCTAATTGAACCTTTAAAATTCATATTCAATTTAATTCTAGAAACTTCTATATTTCCTACAGCCTGGAAACTAACAAAAGTGTGCCCAATACACAAGGGCGGTAAAAAGTGTGACATAACGAACTACAGACCGGTAGCACTACTTTCAGTTCCTTGCAAAATTTTTGAATCAATTATTTACAAATACTTATACAGTCATGTTAAACCTCATATCTCGGACTTTCAGCATGGATTTATTCCCAAACGATCTACTAGTACTAATTTGCTAGTACTTACACGAGATACTGTTAATTGCTTTAATAATAATACTCAAATGGATGTAATATATACGGACTATGCTAAAGCATTCGACAAGGTAAATCACACTATACTTTTAAAAAAATTGTATTCATTTGGCTTCACTCCACAAATGTTACGCTTATTTGCATCATATCTTCAGAACAGGCGCCAGTATGTAGTATATAATAATTGTGTATCACGTGAGTTTAACGTTTTATCAGGAGTTCCACAGGGCTCTAACCTAGGGCCATTACTGTTCCTGATCTTAATTAATGATCTACCCGATGTAATAACCTATTCTAAATGTCTACTGTTTGCTGATGACTTTAAAATTTATAAGAGTATATCTTGCATTAACGACTGTCAATTATTACAATTTGACCTTGAAAAAATCTTTCAATGGTCTGTTGTAAACCGCCTTTCATTTAATATAAATAAATGTGCTATAGTTAGCTACACTCGCAAACAATCAATAATAACCTTTAACTATACACTTGATAATCAGAATGTTTGTAGGAAAAACAATATAAAAGATCTGGGTATACAGTTTGATAATCAACTTACTTTTAACTTACATATTCTTCACTGCGTTAACTCAGCTTATAGACAACTTGGATTTGTTATACGGAACGCCAGATCGTTTAGTCAAATTCACTCCCTAATTTTTTTATATAATATGTTTGTGAGACCACGCTTAGAATATGGATGTGTTATTTGGTCACCATATTATAACAATTATAAGAATTTAATAGAAAAGGTCCAAAAAAAATTTTTACGCTTCTTGTATTTCAAAATGCATGGGGTCTATCCTCTCTATCTACCCTATACTGAATTGCTTCAAGAGTCTAATTTCTTAAGTTTAGAAAAAAGAAGAGCTTTGCAGTCATGCATATTTATTTTCAAATTAGTGCGATCGGCTGTAGATTGTGATACCATTTTATCGGAGCTGCATTTTCACGTACCCTCACACAACTCTAGGAATACCTTTGTTTTTTCAATACCGAATTACAGAACGAATTATGCCTATAATTCGCCAATGTTGCGTATCTGTTCGATTTATAACAACTTTTCGGAGATAGATATTTATCACGGCAGTTTAAAACAATTTAAGTTTTATGTAAATAGAGCAATAGCTCGTTAAACGGATGCCATTTATATTTTATTTAGAATTATAATAATTTTTTTTTAATTTTTTTTGCACGTACTTTAGCAACTAGTTAATATAGATCTTTTTTCCCTTAATTTGCGAGTTTGTAATATATTTATTTAATATTTATGTCAACTATAGTTATAGGTGATTTTCGTCTCTGGTACCCATTCTTACTTGTTTGCTTTGGCACTACCATACAATCTAACTAACTAAATAAATAATTAATACCTTACTGTATGTATTGTACGAATTATGTATATTTTGTTTAATAGTAGCCTGTAATTGGTTGATCTGTTGGCTACTTGCTAAAATAAATAAATATCGGCCTCTGGAAAAGTTTGGAAAGAAGAGGAATAGGAAAAGACATGATAAATATTATTAAGGTACTACATAAAAACAACAGAAATAAAGTAAGAACTCTTAACAATGAATTCACAGAATTCGAGACAAAGAGGACCAAAACAAGAATGTGTGTTAAGTCTACTGCTGTTTTCTGTAATCATAGACAAAGCCATAAAGAAAAGTAAAAAAAGAAGTAATTGGATACCAAAAAATGGAAAAAGTAGTATTACAAGAGCTCATGTTCGCAGATAATATGATACTGATAGCAGAGTCGGAAGAAAAATTACAACGGAATTTAACAAACTACAAAGAAGAACTAGAAAAAATTAATAAGAAAACAAACATCGATAAAAGAAAAGCCATGATAATATCAACAAAAGAAAAGAAGCATAAGATAGAAATAGAGAGAAAATGGCTGGAACAAGTTAAAAGCTATAAATATTTAAGAACATACATAGAAGAAAACAGAAAGATCAATACGGAAATAAATGAGAAAATAGGAAAAGCTGGAAAAATCTATAACACAGTAAGAAACACCTTTCTAGGAAAACGAGAAATTAAAAAAAAATAAAAACAAATGTACAAAAACGCAGTAAAACTGGTGCTAATATACAGGTGCGATTCATGGACTTTGCCTGACAGAGACAAAGGAAGAATCACAGCTATAGAAATGCGATTTTTAATGAAGATTGAAGGAATTATGAGATGAGGTAGAGTAAGAAATAAGATAGTAATAAAAAACCTTGATATAAAGCCAAGACCAACAATAGTAGAAGAGAGACAGCTAGGCTGGCTAGGACACCTTTACAGAATGAAAGACCACAGAGTGACGAAGCAAGTATACGAAGTAAAAATAAAGTGGGACGACCACGACTAAGATGGAAAGAACAAACACGACAAGCTGCACTGAAAAGAAGAACTAAATGGGAAGAAGTAGGAAGATTAGCACAAGATAGGAAGAAATGGAAAAGGTCAATGAAAGGAAGCCTGACAATATAAGAGAAACAACCCAAGCCAAATACCCAAGAAAGGTAAAGCCATCTAGCTTCAGTATGCTATACAATATATTGAAATGGTATTTAGCCCGTTACACAACTCTGCTTGCAGCTTAGATAATTAAAGCAAGTCAATAAAGCACAGAACTGGGGTAAACAGGCAACTGCAAGAAGTCATATTAGAATATTAATTCATAACCACATGGGTAAAGCATTGCCGATATTAAATGAAATTATTTCAGAATAAATGGCATAAGGCAGAGCTCAATTTATAAATTAAAGTCACAGAATTATCAATTAGCATAAATTAAGAGGTTGGTGCAAAGTAAAGCCAATCAAATATTCAACAAATCTGTCACCAAAAGGGTTTATTACATGCGGGTAAAATAAATTTACATGTCAGTTTAATTGAATAAGTACAGTTCTATGAACTTTTTAAATAAAGGTATAAAGGACAGAATGTTCCCAATACAGTGCAAAAAGAGCACAATGCTAGATCATATAAGGCTAGCGAAATTGGAATGGTGGTAATATCTGAAGAATTGCTGAAAAACAGACAGGTTTTATAAAATGCAAGAAATTAACACTACAGGAAATGGACAAGATTTGTGTTTATAAAAATGAGTCAGTGTAATGACAGAAGTGAACAGACAAGCCAAATAAAACGGAGTGAGTGGCGCTAGAACTTAGATAAATTACAAACATGAACAAACAATAATTGTAGATTTAAGATTGTGTACATTTTTGTAAAATAAGTTTAAATCTAGTTTATAAGAAGTTGATTTGTATTCAGTTAACATCCGTTTTTATGTAGCCAGATAGGCAATTGTTGTTAACGAACAAAGGAGAGAAACAATTGAAATAAATTATTTGCAAACCAAGCTAATTTGTGTCTCCATTTAAATTGTGTTTTAAGATACTTACAATTAAAATATCTGAAAAATAATTACACCATCGTGTTTAGCGTATTGGAGAGCATCAGTGAACGTGTGGGCAACGTTTTGCCAAATAAAAAAATAATTTCACCAATAGGCAGCTTCCGAACGCGATCGGTGACCAGCTCGGAGTTACGAGGTTCGACTGCAAGCTTACCAGGAGTCCAAATCCAGGCTGACGACTGCAAGGCATTGTGGGGAGCTGTAGCAACACGGTCAGAATCATCTACGTCGAAAACAGCTACTTCCAGAGAAGATCCAGCTTGGGGTTTCGTTCCCGAAAAACGTTATTGATAGCTTGAGGAGCCGGAAATTTATGTACCAGTAAGACGTTACCAGTTCGAGTAAGCAGCAGGCATATCCAAGGCTCCAGATAAAAGATTTTGCCAATAAATAACCAAATTAGAATTGTGAGGTTAGTGGAGCGGATAACATCTGAATTTACCCAAGCCGCGTCGTGAAACAAGAGCACTGGAAACAAAAGAGTGATTAGCCCGCGAAAATACCATAAATTGAATAAATACGTGATAATTTGTTCATAGATTTGCTTTTGAATTCACTTGTAATAATAACACAGAAACGAACCGTACAATGAATCAATTTGATGACTGATAGAATTGACAGCGCAGTAAGAGTTTGCGCGTTACTGCTTCTAAATTTCACAGCCCAGTGGCGTAACACGGGAGTTTTTAATTATGAACATATGGGGGAACCTAACTTGCAGATTTTGAGTTTCATGCCTACCGAAAAATAGCTAGCCATAACTTATTTTACTTGCAGATGTGCGTATTACTATAAAGGGCAAAACACTATAATCATGAACCCATCGATACAATTATTTATTTAATTTTAATCAGTAGAAATTTGATTTTAAATAAAAATAAAATATGTGTAGGTTGTGTATTTATTAAATAATTAAATTATCATCATTAGCATACCTTTACAATATATATATATACAGTGTGTCCCCGGATTGAGTTCACTATAGGTATAATTGACAAAAAATTTAACAATTTTATTTTAATGTTTTGGGATTCCGCCCTGCTTGGTCTGAAGAAGATATTAAGAATATTTACAGTTTTTGAAAACACAAGTTGGCCTTGACAGTGAAGCAAAAACTATTTTCTTTTCAGGTAAATTACCCTTTCTGTTCATGATACGGCAAAATTTTACCAAGAAAAGTTGTTCAGAATGATAAATTATGGCCCCATACAAAATTTCAGGAAGATCTACCTACTTAATTAAACTGTTAAAATTGTACCCATTTATTAAAAATGACGGTTTGGTTTAAGTAGGTAGAACTTCCTGAAATTTTGTATGGGGCCATAATTTCCCATTCTGAACAACTCTTCTTAGTAAAATTTTGCCGTATTATAAACAAAAAGGGTAGTTTACCTGAAAAGAAAATACAATAGTGTGTCCCAAGATTGATGTTACAAGAGGTGAGATGGACTAAAAATTTTTGAATTTTATTTTAGGTTCTGGGATTCGGTCCTGCTTGGTTTGAAAAGAATTTTAAGAATATTTTCAGTTTTTGAAAAACAAGTAGGCCTTGGCAGGGAAGCGAAAACTATTTTATTTTCAGGTAAACTACCCTTTTATGTTCATGATACGGCAAAATTTTATTAAGAAAAGCTGTTTAGAATGAAAAATTACGGCCCTATGCAAAAATTCAGAAAAATCTGTCGACTTAGAAAACACCATTATTTTTTAGATAATTGTATTTTATTTTCAGGTAAACTACTTTTTTTGTTCATGATACGAAAAAATTGTATTAAGAAAAGTTGTTCAGAATGAGAAGTTGTGGCTCTATACAAAATTTCAGAAAGATCTGTCGACTTAGATGAAACCGTCATTTTTAATAAATGCAATTTGTTTAATCTAAAAAATTACGGTTTAATCTAAGTCGACAGATCTTTTTGAAATTTGGTACAGGGCCATAATTTTTCATTCTGAACAACTTTTCTTACTAAAATTTTGTCGTCTCATGAACAAAAAGGATAGTTTACCTGAAAATTATATACAATTATCTAAAATATAACGGTTTTTTCTAAGTCGACAGATTTTTCTGAAATTTTGTATAGGGCGATAAACTATCGTTCTAAACAACTTTTCTTAACAAAATTTTGCCGTATCATGAACAAAAAGAATAGTTTACCTAAATAGAAAATAGTTTTTTACATTTTTCATGGCCGACTTAATTTCTAAAAATAAAAAATCTGCTTAAAATTGTTTTCAGGCCAAGCAGGGCGGGATCCCAAAACATTAAAATAAAATTGTAAAATTTTTTGTCGATTATACCTATAGTGAACTCAATCCGGGGACACACTGTATATAGGTTTTCCGTCAGTTTCGACAAAGACTGTTGTAAAACCTAACCTGCTAACCTCGAATTTGACATAGACACCACCAACATAAATAAATGGCACCAAAATAACGACCATTCAAAAACGTTCGATCATTTATAAAGGCACTGTATAAGCATGTTGCTAAATTAAATTCAATTAAAGTAACTTAAGCACCTATACATTTTGTTATAATACTCCGTAAAAGTACGACACGTAATGGTATAAGGACTAAAGATTAAATAAATAAATAAATAATATGATCTTTATTGTAACAGAACTTAACACACATATGAAACGCAAAATATATTCTCCATCGCTTCTTTCACTTAATAAAGAAAGCATTTACGCCCAGTTACACTTTCCTTCTGCCCTAGCAAGTTTTGAGCGTGCAAAATTGCACCCCGCTGAATTGGCAGCTGCACCAGTTGCAGCCGTTGAAGGTGCTCGAGAACGGCCTGCACATCTTCGTGCGTTTGCGGCTGAAAAGTCTTAAGATCAGACATTGGGTGCTAGAGTCGAGACACTAACCAGGTCTTGGTGGTGCACACAACGTTGTTCAGTGTGCTCGAGTCGCACAGGCACACGTTGCAGTCCATCTTGAACATCTCCCCCTTGCTGCACGTGAAGTTGAAATAGCTCGCTCTTATTGTGTTCAGGTCTGCAGTCGTATTAATTTTGATGGTAATTGGTCGAGGCCTCCAGGGTAGGGAACTTACCTCTTGCCAGGACCACTTTCATCACGTTCAAGGTTACTAATAGCACGATGCCGAAACAAAATAGCCATTTGCACGTGGAACTTAAGCATTTCATAGTGCAGTTTGGTGTTGCTTCCAGTAGGTTCAATTTATTGTGCTTTTACAAATTAATGAGGTCCAAATAGCAAAGCAATGTTTGTTTAATTAAGTTTAATGATACTTGATAATACGTTTAATAAAGTTTGACGGACCGCATTGTGTTTTTGTTTAACGATCTGTGTGTTTACAGCTTTTCAATATCCAAACGATCATAAACATGTTTAGTTTTTAATTAGAATTTGGAGTTAGATTTAGAGCTTCCGTTTAGTTTAACTTTTATACGCAAAAGTTAGGTTAGGAATTACAATTCAATGCAGAAACTTTGTTGTAATTCTAATTTTCATTTATGTTTCACATCAGAAAATCATTTTAAGTGTTTAAAATGCGACCGGAAATCTCATTATTTAATGTTTAAAAGAAGTTATGTATATATACATATACATCGATGCCAAAATTAGGTTAGGACTTACAAATAGGGTTACTAACATTGAGTTGATGCTGACCCAAAGAAAATATTGGGGGGGGGGGAGTAGGGGATAAAATTAATAAAAAAATTTAGGTGATATGGTTTCTTAATTTATAAATTTATAATTCCAAAAATTAATTTATATTTTTTGAGTAGCGTATTTTTTACCCCTTCGTGGATACATTAAATGTGAACAGGACATCTCGCACTTTTTAATATTTAAATAATTATTTACTCTTTTTATCCCCTAGCTATCTCAGCTAACATTAAACTCTTAATATCTCAGTTAGTGTGGTGTATGAAAGATCATTACCTGCCAAAACAGGAGTCTGGTTCCCCTAGTACGATTTGTTTACATCATTTATTGACGTCAAAAACAAATAAACACACAAAAGCACAAAGAAAACACACAAACACAAAATAAATAAAAGAAAATAGAATTAAATTTTAAAACAACCCTCGTCCGATGTAGCTTGAAGCTACTCGTAGGCTTGTTGCAAACTTAAACAACGTAAAACGTCATCAAAAATAACGTTAAAATTGCCTGAAGCCGATACTTATTTAACTCCGGCTCTTTTTAAATTGCAGTGCGAGCTACACACACATTATTGTTTAATAAAATTTATTCCTCAGCGTTTGCAAAATCTTAAAGTTAAACACAACCTTATCACTCCAACCTAAAACAATTCACCTGGAAGTGGCTACTGCATACCTTTGGAAACGACACACTTCGATTGCATTACTCGCTCCTGGTGGACATGATGCTGGGAACCCCCTGATTGCATGCAGGTCTCGAAAGAACAGTTGAGTTGTCGCCTTGCAAAATTGACGCTTCAAATGAGCCATTAAATATGGCACAATGGGTGTACAGGGTGAGCGAAACTCGATGTCTCAGCTTTATTATAAAAAAAGAAAAAACGATAGACGAAATCTGGAAAGAGGTTCTTAAATGGGATTGAGTAAGGTCCATTTTAAGCCAAATTTTCATATTTTTCCATATTTGGAAACTGTAGTAATGACTTCATCGAATTTGTTTTTCCCGGAAACATACCTATATTTTGGCATATTTAAAAAGAGCTAATTTGTATGAACAAATTTTGTGAAGAAAAAAATTTGCTATCTTCTTCCGTTCGAAAATTATAAGCAAATTTGTAAAAAAAAGTATTATCAAAAATTCGCAATTGTCAGTATTTAAACAAGTAGCCTTTGGAAACAAATAGCAAAGTTGCATCTGTCAATAATTAAACTAATGGTTGACAAATATTGTTTTGTTGTCATTTGACTTTGAAAAATGTTCACGCACAACGAAAAAGTCGACATGTTATTAGTTTATGGGGAATCTCAAAGGAACTCTAGAAGAGCAGTTCAGTTATACACCCAGAGATACCCCGGACGTGTTATTCCAATTGACAGATGCGACTTTGCTATTTGTTTCCAAAGGCTACTTGTTTAAATAGTGAAAATTGCGAATTTTTTATAATACTTTTTTTTTTACAAATTTGCTTATAATTTTCGAACGGAAGAAGATAGCAAATTTTTTTCTTCACAAAATGTGTTCATACAAATTAGCTCTTTTTAAATATTCCAAAATATAGGTATGTTTCCGGGAAAAACAAATTCGATGACGTCATTACTACAGTTTCCAAATATGGAAAAATATGAAAATTTGGCTTAAAATGGACCTTACTCAATCTCATTTAAGAACCTCTTTTCAGATTTAGTTTATCGTTTTTTCTTTTCTTATAATAGTTTCGCTCACACTGTACTTACATGTACACTCGGAAAATCGTTTACGGAATTTATAAACGGTGGTTCGCTGCTCTTTAACTCTGCAGTAAACGCTGGCTGCCAGACTCTATCAGACCGCTTAAATTTAACTTACATTGCCCTGGGCAAATTCACTTACTATACTTTCATGTCGAACAAACCCATGCAGCTCTCAGAAGCAGCTGCGTGCGAACGCCGTCTTCTTTGTTAAATTTGCATGAGTTGAAGATTCCCATATCACGTGCACAGCGTGTTTTTTGCTGCACTCGCGAAAACTAAAATTATAATAATCACATCCAACGCAGGACCAACTTTGTGAACATTTGCTTACATAAAATACAATAGTAGCTCTAATAATAGAACGTAGGAAATACAACTTGGCTTCTACATTCAAGCATGAAAATAAACATCGGTGAGGGATGCAGCTAGCTCATTACACATAGCATAAATGTCGGCCTTTGTAAATCGTAGAAATAAAGAACAAAACTATTATTTACACTCCAATAAATAAAATTTTAAAAATCTATATTGGAAGTTATGTAAACTATTACAAAACATTTTTCAGAAAAAATTTAAAATTTTTTTTTTTCTTTCACCATTTTCTACCAATGGCCTGCTCTGGAGCTTTTAAATAGGAGTACAAATGTTTGCAATCTCTGTATGAACATTTAGTAAACCCGAAGGATTTTATGGAAAACCCGAAGCCCGAAATGATTGCCAAACCCGAAATCTTTGGGTCAAAATAACAGTGTTGGCTTCCCTACTTACAAATGACAATTCTAAGTAGAAACTCGTTATTAGCAAAGAGCATAATATGCTCTTTGTTATTAGTTTAATTTTCTATCTAACAAACATTTAGATACCTATATAAAGTGTAACCCATCAAACTATTTTTTTTAAAATTTAAGATAGGTTTTAATGCTGATCAAAGTAAAAGTTAGTTTAGGAATTATAATCCTCTAGAAACTTTAACCCTTTAGTACTAATGTTACGTCTGAGAGATGGAAATGTTCGAAGCGCGTGTAATATTTCCCCCTCCAGTTAAGATTTATGGTTGATCCTTCATCTACCTTCAAACTACCTAAACATAACTCAATTTTTTAAATTTCGTTGAGGTGGGATGTTTTGTGCGGAAGTTATTTGTATTTAAAAATAAACTAGAACCCGTGGCCAGCCTACGTCTGGCCCTGCCAGCGTAAAGAAACGGTTAACAATAAAAATGCTTGCTTAGGCGGGTGGCCAGCCGACGTCCGGCCCTGCCAGCGTTAACAATACAAATGCGGTCTCGCCATTCGTGCGCGCGCTCTACTTGCTAGTATGCAGGCCGTTCATGCTGCGTGTGCGCGCGCCTGCTTACGTCCGGACGGCCGGCGACCGGCGGCATCGGCTCTTATAATATAAGATACCGTCTCAGAGACGTGACGTTAGTTTGCACACTACTATTTTTGCATGATGGATCAAAAACCAACTTGCTCAAATATGGTTAGATCAACAGACAGTTGCTTGAGCAGCAAGTGTTCCAGTAGTATAATGAATTAGACAGTGAGGACAGTAACGGAGAACATAATATTGATGAAAATTCTGCTTACTTAGTGACCCTAATGTGTTCATCTTGCACTAATTCTGTATAGTTTTAGGGTGGTGTGAATTTTTATACGTATTTAGTTTTTCTCATTTTTTTTAGTGAATTTGTGTTAGAATACCATTGTCTGTTGAAATATGTTTGCTGATAATTAAAAAAAAATATTAGAAATTGCCTTTTTCTGAAATTAAGTTAACACCAACAAATTTAAACACGGTTTTCTATTTGACTCTGTAAATGCTAATATTTTTATGAATTTATATTTTATATGTGATTAAGATACGCTTGATACATCATTGCATAGTACTTTATGTTAAAAAAAAAAATTAATAAATTCGTAAATAACTATATGCCCGTCTCTTAAACGTCATGTTAGTACTAAACACCACAGCAGACACGTTAGTACTTGAAGGTTAAGTATTCATTTTTTTTAATTTAGGTTTCACATCAAAGCGTTTAAATGTATACAATGCAATCTAGAAAACTCATTATTTAATGTTTAAAGGACTTTTACAGAAACAAATAAAGAAGTTATGTATGCTGCCCGTTAGGTTGGAATTACAATTCTATAAAAACTCCTACTAATTTCAATCAGTGTTGCCAACTCTTCCCAAGTTGTATTCGCTAAATTTGTACTAAAAGGCTCAATTTTCAGATCAAAAGTCGCCAAATATGAAATACGCACATTAGAAAATCAAGCATTTATTTTTTTCCACAGAATAAAGAAATACGTAAACTACTTATAAATATAAAAATAAAAAATTACCTATTTATTTAAGGAAAAACAATTTAACGTTCGAATTTTTCGTACTAAGTGATTACAATTAACAATGACAAATTGTGCAATGTGCAAACGTTGCAAAGAGTAAAGATAATAATAATGTAAACTTTATTTAGCAAACTTGCTATACAAACATCAAACACAAAAAAATAAAATAAATAAACAGTTCATTTTTAACACCTATTATAATTATGCTATTGTAAAAATATTTCCCTTAATTTTAATTTGAACATATTTACATTCGTACTATTTTTAACTGCAAGCGGTAACTTATTATATTCTATCAATGCTTTAAAGAATATTGAATTTTGGCTCTTTTTATATTTTTTATGTTGTAGTACAAAGTTTCTTTTATTTCTTGTATCATATTCATGAAACTGATGAAATTCTTGTATTACAGTATCAAAATATACCGGCATTAAGCCGCATTTAACCTTATGGATGAAAATAAGAGCTTTCATTTCACAAAATTTATTAACATTAATCCAATTTAATGATTTCAACATAAAATCTATGCTTGTATATTTATTGCACTTCAATATAACTCGCATTGCACGATTTTGCAATAATTGCAGTCTATCTATATCCCCTCTCCTAGCCAAGTACAGTATTGTGCCGGCATAATGGAAATGAGGTAGAATTATACAATTATATACTGCCTCTCTTGCCCATCTACTTAAAAAATCGCTAGATCTATTAAGTACCCCTAACTTTTTTGATATTTTCTTACAGGTATAATCTATATGTTCACCAAAAATTAACTTATCATCTACTATTATACCTAGATATTTGAAAGAATTTACTATTTCTATATTTACATCTTCAATTGTTATGCTGAAGTCCTCATTTTTCCATTCTGTTTTTTGTGCTTCTTTGCCTATCGTCATTGCCTTAGTTTTGTCGGTATTAAGTTTTAATTTGTTTGATTTTAACCATTTAGTTATATTTTCCAGATCTTCATTAAGTTTGCTTTGTACTTCCTTTGCATTCGTGCCCGCAATGTATAAGATAGTATCGTCTGCAAAGAGGTGAAACTTGCAATGTTTGATTACATTATCTATGTCATTTATATACAATATGAACAGTAGAGGTCCTAGGATGCTTCCTTGAGGTACTCCACAGTTCACTTGTACATACTCCGACTGTATTTCTACACATCTAACATTCTGTTGTCTATTTGACAGATAATCCTTAAACCAACGCAGTACTGTGCCACCAATTCCATAATTTTCCAATTTATTTATCAGTCTGTCTCTATCTATTGTCTCGAAAGCTCTTTTGAAGTCCAAAAATACAGTAACGGTGACCAGATCATTATCATTATTGTTCATCCAGTCATTCAATATGTATTGAAACGCAGCTTCACAACTATAATTTTGTCTAAACCCCGATTGATATTTGGTAAGGATATCATTCAATACTACGTAATTTAATAATTGTTTATAAACTATTTTTTCTAATATTTTTGCTGTGGCAGGAGGCGTGTTGACAGGTCTAAATTGCTCTGCTTTTTGAGTGTTGAGTACTTTTCTCAGAGGTATTATTGTGGTCTTTTTAAGATTTTTTGGGACCACACCACTTTCCAGTGAACTATTAATTAAATTTATTAGGGGGTTTGACACTTCATCAAATACTATTTTAAAAATTTCTATTGTAACTTCATCAGGACTTCCTTTATTAGGTAGAGTAAAGATTACTTTTCTTATTTCTTCCACACTTATTAATGTAAATTCCTGAAATTTGGCGATTCTATTTATCATTTCTAAAGCATCATACCTCACTGGTATGCTTTGTGTAATTTCATTAATACTGTCAACAAAGTAGTTATTAAATTTTTGTGCAATTTCAGTCATATCCTTATAAAGAGTACCATTAAATTCTATTTGTTTATAAGGCTCTATATGCTTATTAGAAACTATACCCTTTAGCGTTTTCCACATTAATTTCGGATCATGTTTATTTTGATCTACTGCTAGTTCATAATATTCTCGTTTAGCGTTTCTCATTTCAGCTACAACTACATTCCTGTATGATCGATATTCTTCCCAGTCTTCTTTCTCTCTTGTAAATGCAAATCTCTTATATTTTTGCTCTCTTGTCTTTATTTTAATCACTAGATCTAGGGTAAACCATGGTTTGCACTTACCCTTTATACTAATACTAATTTTTGGTGCTACTTTGTCTATTATACTAAGAATATTATTATAAAACAAATTATACCTACTGTCTAAATCATTCAGTTTATAATTATAATACATACTACTCACTAAATTTTTAAAACTATTTACATTTCCAATTTTTTATCGACAACTAAGCTTGTTACTGTTTTCCTTACTTTTAGCGTTTATACCTATTCTAATCAATGAGTGGTTATTGAATACTGGTTGTTTCATTACAGCACAGTTTATTGTACTGTGGTTACTTATAACTTATAACCAAATCTATAAGCGATTCCTGTCCATTATGTGCCATATGTGTAGGTTCTAAAACATGCTGTTTTAGTCCATAGTTATTCAAACATTTTTTTAACCGATTCGAATATGTACAACTCTTATCCATATTACTTCGACACGAAGTGTACGAAGTATTGAAATTCCCTCATATCGAAAACCACTCTGAGTCAAATATCTCTAAAATTTGAGCCAACCGACTAATGAACCCACTATATCAAATCTCCGTCTCGGCGGTGCGGATCTTTTGGTGAAGATCCCAGCCCACTAGATCAATCATCAATATTGGGGGGTGCCTAAACGTGCTGTGCGGGGGATGTATGTTCGTATGTGTACACGATTCCAGTCGCCAGGAACCTTCCTGAAGTCTTGGATCGTTTTCATTCGATAGGTCCTCCGAAAATGAAGGCAACATCAACTTTTGAGCTATGGTCGTCGGCAAAAAAAATTTTTTTTGTTTCTTTTTTTTTGATAAATAACTGGTTCATAGCATTTCATTGTATTAGTGAAACGTTGTGATGCTGAGTATCGAAGTATTCTTGGAAAGCACGGAAGGGCGCTTTTCTTGAGTGGGGTACCGTATATTTTATATTAAAATCACCAAGCACAATAACATTTTGTTTTTGTATAACTAAAAATTGGTCACACATGTGTTCAAATATTCCAAAAAACTTGCATCCGAACCACTTGGCGAGTGATATAGACATCCTATATTAAAAGTTTCCTTACCTATATTCACTTTGACAAAAACACACCAATAATTCATTTGTTCCACATATTCTTTAACTACACAATAGTTTATTTCACCTCTAATGTAAATTTGTACTCCTCCTGTATAGCGGCTTGTGGAATCCAGCCTTACACTATTATAGTCTTTTATTTAATTTCAGAATCGTTTATTTCTTCTGTCAGATGCGTCTCAGTAAAGCATACTGTTGCTGGCTTCTTACTAGTTATAAAATGATCGTATTCATCAAAATGTGCTATCACGCTCTGAGCATTTTGTACATAGATGTATTCTTCCTTCCTTTCTTTCTTCTGTAGTTGCTATTCACTATTTTCATATTGGTATTTGTTTCTTTCCTGTTGAACTTTCTTTTTAAACACACTGCATTCTATATCATAAGCTGTATGCTTCACATCTAGGTGTAGATTGAGTCTTTCACAGGCCATGCTACAGTTTATACACTTAATATTTTCATTTTCACAATTTTTAGTTAGATGCTCATCTCCACACTTTCCACATGCTGGTCTATTTTTGCATTGTTCGGCCTTATGATAAAATCCACAGCAATTATAGCACCTCATAATGCTTACATTTTCATATACAGGACAAACCAACCATCCAATACGCAACCTTCTTCCTTCTCTCTTTATTTTTTCATACGTTTGTGTATCAATTTCTAATATTGTGGTGTATCCCACCTTTCCTTTGTATATTGCTTCACATATATGTGGATTCTGTTTAATTATACACTCCTTCAGTTCTTCTTCATTTATTTTCTCCTCTATTCCCACCAGTTTAATTCTAGGATTCTTTTTCTCTGATACTGTCACACTATATTGCCTTCCCATTTTTTCTTCCACTTCATTCTTTAATGTTTGTACGTCCTTCTTGCTTTCACAAAATATTCCAATTCTACCTTTATTCATACTTTTAATGCTGTTTACACCAATATTTAACTCCGTTGGATTAATTTTACTTTTTACCTCTTCTGTAATTTTTTTTGGGTCTTCTTCTTTTTTTGCTTTTATTATTAAAAGTTCTTCATTGCTCTTCTTTTTTATAATACTGGCGTAATTAGTTTGATTATTCTTCTTTTTTTCTAATTCAGTTATTTTCATCTCCTCTTTTAATTCTTTCACTTCTTTTCCCAATTCTTCTATTTTTTCACTTTGTTTTAGAATGACATACATTTGTGTCATTATTTCACCTATATCTTTTAATCCAACATTTGGTTTATTCATAATAAGTTATATATCTATTTTACCATCCGTATTCCGTATAAAATCATCCCTTTTCTCTACTGTTTTTTTTATTTCTGTGGATTTTATAACCTCACTCTGAACTACACAATGTTTACATACAAATTTCTCTTCAGTTTCACCTTTCTCGTGTCTCGCAAATTCTTCTTTTGATAGCCCGGTACATTTCTTATGTAGCCACTTTTCACAATTTCCGTTACACTTTATTGACCATTCACTACCTTTAATTTTTTGGGAGCAACGCGGACGTTTACCGCGCCCGGCGCCATCGCCGTTTTTTCTTTTTTATTTTTTTTTAAAGCTCCTTCAGTTTTTAATTTCAAATCTCCGGCGTCATGAGCGCTAATATGACCGCCTGGTCACATACGAAATACAAATAAATGTCAGGTAAACATAATATAATTTCAGGCGTTAATCATATCAGTATAACAAATTTGCAAATAATATTTTGAAATTCTTTCGTATATGAAAATTGTTGAGGATAAATATATGTGTAGCTTTAGAAATATTGAAATTCATAAATTTTTACATATTTTTTTTAAATTGCGAATAATACCCTAGAATTTCAAACTAAAATATATTAAAAACCCTAGAAAAGTCGCTAATCGCAAATTCCAATTTTTTTAGCTAAACCACTTGGTAAATACCCTAGATTTAGCGACTTTTCGCCGTTGTTGGCAACACTGATTTCAATCGTAATTTGTATTTGGCAAATACCTTCTATATCCTATACTGCGCATTGTATGTTTACCGCCATATATGCAATACTTACTATATTGCTAACGGCTATAAGTGGGAAACTCACGGGGAAGTGAGACAGACAACCAACTCTTCAACGTATAATGGTGAGCTGTGCGCAAGCGCGTCGTCCGGGCAGTGGGGAACTGAACCAACCAAGTTTAAAATTCGCTTCTAAAGGCGGAGTTCAAATTCTCACGCATGCGCACGAGACGCGTTATACTCTAAGTGAGACTATGTCGGCGCCGTAATGTTTTCGGGCGTTCCGAGGCCCTACTAGCAATATATGTATAAATGATTCTCGTATTTTCCAGTAGAAAATAGCGACCGCGATGAAGGGGGACAGAAATATATTTCTGTCCGTCTTCCTTATGTCACCGCTTATTATTGCGTACGCGCCTAGTAGCATCAGCGTCGGTAAAATAATTTCTGAAGGAGTCACAACACATGGGCGTGCTTGAAAAATTTTGTAAGAGAACTTAAAAATAATACATAATATGAATTATTTTTAATACTTCTTCAAAATAAAGTGTTATTTAAGTGCACACTATGGTTGTAACAAGAAAAAATCTGGTGCGATACACTCACACAACTTCCTTTTACAGTGATCTTATAATTAGTCAAAAATTTCATTTTTAATTTTTAACCATTTGTCAAAAGTTTTAAAAAATTACAAATTCTACAAAAACGGTACAAAATAGAGCGTTAGTTGAAGAGACAAATTTTCTCTAGAATTTTAAGGTGAATTCGAAAATGTAATAATATACCGGGTGTTTTATTTAAAATAGGAGTTAATAAAAAAAATAGAAAAAAAAACAAAAGAAATCCACTTTAGAGGTATTCAACTGGAAAATCACCTATCTCACATCAATACACATTAAAAATGTAATAAAAATGTAAAGTTTAAAAAAAATCGTTAGAGCCGTTTTTGAAAAAATCGAAAAAAACTGAAAAATCGCAAGAGTAAACATCTACTTCCGGTTATGCGATTTTCTTCAAAAGTTTGCTGTCTCATCTGCATAGTACACAAAACTTATATATGAAGTTTCAACGCCATACCTCTTTTCGTTTTGAGATATTCTGTTCACAGACAGACAGACAGACAGACAGATCAATAAAAAAAAATATGTTTTTTTGGATTCAGGGGACTCTAAAACGTGAAGATTTGTTGAAAACTCAATTTCGAATTTTTGGGGTGAATCCAATACTTCCTTTATTGTAAAAGGAAGTAAAAAGTAATTAAAATATTTGATATTCTCACATTTTCTATTAATATTAAATAAAAAATAAGTTAGTTATTGGGAAGGTAGAGAATGCATCGAGCGGGAGCGATCAGTTCCCCTGCAATCATCCCTGTTGAACAAGATTCTTGCACGAGCAGCTCGAAGTCGTTCGTCCGAAGTCAGCTGATTTATACGGAAGCGCTGAAGGGCCAGAGTTTCGTGATGTTTTTAAGACGATTAGTAGTTGCAATGCAACGCGACTAATAGACGCGCAATCGTTAGTCGTGTTGTATCGCGACTAGCAGATGCGCAACGGCGCAACTGTTAGTCGTATTGTATTGCGACTAACAGACGCCCAACTGTTAGTCGTGTTGTATCGCGACTAACAGACGCGCAATCGTTAGTCGTGTTGTATCGCGACTAGCAGACGCTCAACTGTTAGTCGTGTTGTATTGCGACTAACAGACGCGCAACTGACAATTGACAGATGACAGTTGACAGATGCCAGGTGACAGATGACAGGTGACAGATGACAAATAATAGATGACAGTTGACAGATGACAGGAGGCAGACGACAGGCGACAGATGACAAGCTACAGATGACAGTTGACAGGTGACAAATGCCAGATGGCAGTTGGCAGATGACATGAGACAGATTGCAGTTGACAGATGACAGGTGACAGAAAACAGTTGACAGATGACAGGTGACAGATGAAAAATTGCAGTTGACAGATGACAGGAGACAGATGGCAGTTGACAAGTAACAAATGAGTGTTGACAGATAACAGATGACAATTGACAGACAGATGAATGTTGACAGATGACATGTGACAGAACACAAATAATAGATGACAGTTGACGGATGACAGATGACAGGTGGCAGACGACACGTGACAGATGACAGATGACAAGTGACAGATGTCAACTGTCAACTCAACTATCACTTTCACCTGTCATCTGTCAGCTTTCAACTGTTATTTGTCAACCGTTATCTGTCAATTGTCAACTGTCCACTTTCATCTGTCTATCAATTGTCATCTGTTAGAGACAGATGGCAGTTGACAGGTGACAGAAAACAGTTGACAGATGACAGGTGTCAGGTGACAGATGACAAATTGCAGTTGACAGATGGCAGTTGACAAGTAACAAATGACAGTCGACAGATAACAGATGACAATTGACAGACAGATGAAAGTTGACAGTTGACAATTGACAGATAACGGTTGACAAATAACAGTTGAAAGCTGACAGATGACAGGTGAAAGTGATAGTTGAGTTGACAGTTGACATCTGTCACTTGTCATCTGTCATCTGTCACGTGTCGTCTGCCACCTGTCATCTGTCATCCGTCAACTGTCATCTATTATTTGTGTTCTGTCACATGTCATCTGTCAACTTTCATCTGTCTGTCAATTGTCATCTGTTATCTGTCAACACTCATTTGTTACTTGTCAACTGCCATCTGTCTCCTGTCATCTGTCAACTGCAATTTTTCATCTGTCACCTGTCATCTGTCAACTGTTTTCTGTCACCTGTCATCTGTCAACTGCAATCTGTCTCATGTCATCTGCCAACTGCCATCTGGCATTTGTCACCTGTCAACTGTCATCTGTAGCTTGTCATCTGTCGCCTGCCTCCTGTCATCTGTCAACTGTCATCTATTATTTTTCATCTGTCATCTGGCATCTGTCAACTGTCAGTTGCGCGTCTGTTAGTCGCAATACAACACGACCAACAGTTGCGCGTCTGTTAGTCGCGATACAACACGACTAACAGTTGCGCGTCTGCTAGTCGCAATACAACACGACTAACGATTGCGCGTCTACTAGTCGCGTTGCATTGCAACTACTAATCGTCTTAAATACATCACGCTACTCTGGCCCTTCAGCGCTTCCGTAGATTTACGCCGGGAAGAACACGGTCGAATTCCGCTTTCGCTGCAAATCCACGGCGACGCAGTGATCTCCCGTGAGCCTCGACGGCCTTTTTAGCCGGCTCCAGGTGTGATAAACACATGAAATAACTTGATTGCTTTTGTAATGATAGCCCAGGCAAACGACAAGATCAAACTGGGAAATTCGAGGTGCACGCGCACAACTTCTGAGTTTCAGAAGGAAGCGAGATGAAAGTATATTTTTCTCCCTTCATAGTGGTCGCGGTAAACATACAATGCGCAGTATAGGATATAGAAGGTATTTGGAAATTTGGCATCAACAAAATATTCAAATACATAAGATTAACTTAGAAAACTACTTTTTTTTAATCTAAGACAAGTTGTACTGTTTGTCGATGCAAAAATCAGGTTAGGAATTACAACTATGTGTACAAACTGATAGATTTCACCTTTTATTTTAATACCAAATCAGTAAAATACTTGTTTGCCCCAACTATAACCTAAAGAACTCAAGTAGCAAGTCTAAATTGTTGGGGATCGCATAAACCATTTTTAGGGTATTGGAATGCTCGTCGTTGTAGATGTTTCCGATGACGGTTCCTTCTGCTATAGGTCTCACTAAAAGGAATTTGTCAGAATAACAATATATTATACAACATACTACAACCAATCAACGAATTTGCACAACTCTTTTCCAGATTTCAAGCAGTAGCACACGGTGCATCGCTTCTGGATGCATGTGTCGAGTACACAGGGGGGTTTTTTTCGGCTGGAATTGCAAAAGTTGCATATTAGATTTGTGCTATTCAAACTGGCATTTGTTCGAATACTAACCACGGCTGGTGGTCACACAACAGCTCCGATAGCGTCGCAGGATTGCATATGCATGCCTTGCAGTCCAATCTGAATTTGTCGCCAGCAGCACACTGGAACTGCTCCAGTGTTCTTCTTAATAGCTTAGTGACAGTATGGAGGGAAATTAATGAACACAGTATGAAAAATATGGCAATTCGCAGGCAAATTTGCCTGTAAAATCCCATAATGGAGGTGCAAGACTCCAATCAGCACATTAAGTGGTTAGCAGTAAAATGTTTACGGCTTCTGCGCTTATCAAAATTTATAGTTCACTTTATTAGAATGTTAACATTAAGTTATTATAGGAGTTTTACTCCTTCCTTTCGTCATTTTTATGTATGCCATGTTTTCTTTCAGGTTTTAGGCTTACACGGAATCGGGTCAAACAAATGGAGCGTGGAAGCGATACATTCGAAGAACCTGGTTTCAATCCTGCACCTGCTGGTAGCCCTGGCGAGGCACTTCAGGGCCCCCGTCCGTCTCCCTGAGCACGTTTCCGTGGACGTAGTGGTCGTGCAAAAGTCCTCCGGGCAGCTGATTCACCGCACAGTGCGCGAGAACCTCACGGCTTCATACGACGACGTGGGCATGCGCTGCGAGAGGGATGCCTTCGATACGCTCTTTGACCACGCCCCTGACAAGCTTCAAGTCGTCAAAAAGGTCAGTGGCAGGCCCCAGTTTTCACTGTTGCTAATAGAATTGTTCCAGTCGCTGGTCACGTTCGCCAACAAGCACCTCAACAAGATCAATCTGGAAGTCACAGAGCTGGAGTCTCAGTTCCACGACGGCGTGTATTTGACGCTGCTGATGGGGCTGCTGGAAGGATTCTTTGTGCCCTTGTACAGTTTCCATCTGACGCCGAAAGAATTCGAACAGAAGGTGCACAACGTGGCCTTCGCTTTCGAACTGATGGAGGAGGTGGGAATTGCTCGACCCAAGGCCAGGCCTGAAGGTTTTCTGCTTTCTGCATTATTTAGCATGTTAAATTAATGGTTAGTGTTTCAGATATCGTCAATCAAGATCTGAAGTCAACGCTGAGGGTGCTGTACAATTTGTTTTCGAGATATAAGAATATCATATGAAGTCTTACCTTTGGAAACGAGTGCCTGACACTGCCGTATTGCTAGGAATAGCGTTTAATTAATTTATTAACAACTGTTCACAGTTTCAGAGAAGGGTATTTTTGTAGTTGTTTAATAGCCACGTGTGCCCAAATGTTTATAATACTCTTGTGCCTCAGTAGTGATATTAAACATACTAAATTAAATTTGATACTTCCATAAAGCTTAATTTTGTGCACTTCGTGTTTGTTTTATACTTATATTTTTATATTGTAACGCCATATTAATCGTTTATATTTTACGAAACTGTACATGTCGTCAATTTCTTGCTTTTACCGTAGTTTAGATAAGTATATTTAATGTTTAAAGAAATTAATGTACATAAATATATTATATGACGATTTCGTAATAAAATAACGTAATTACTGATTTTAAAAACTCTGCAGAATTGTAATGTGTTTGCAGGGAGCCAGAGGGAAGTTTCAGTACAGTTTCTAATAAAACTCGGCAGTGAAGAAGCCCTAAATTATAATGTATCACTAAAAGTGAGGTTATATTACCATATAACCAAACCACACTGCACTTTCAAGCATGCAAACTAAGAACCCAACATGCTTAGGGAATAAACAGACATATTTTCTACTCCTTTTTTGGTTGAACACCAGTTACACACTAAAAGAATCTCTAATGTACACAATGGCTTCATCTGCACCACTTTCTTTACAAGAGTATGTGTGAGGAAAGTACATGTCTGTTAGAATGTTCAGATGCGAACTTTTATTATGCACTATATCACAGGCTACTAGCAGGAATGCTTTGTTTAAACCATGCTTCCTTGCACATGCCGATGTTGCATCTAGCAGACTCGCAGCAACAAAGGCTGCATTCATCATGCTGTATTCGGAGGAGAGCTTGCAGTAATGCTCAAAACTATTCAAAATAATTAGTTTTGGACATTTGTGCCACAGGTGAATTCCATTTAAGTGTGTTAATAAGTCTTTCTGGTCCTTCAGGTACCTAAAAATGTCAGATGGAGAAAAAGCAACAGTGGATACGAGTGCTTACAAAAAGGTAATCAGTTTTAAAATTTCTTTATCGGGGGGTTTCAAGTCCTCTGGGAGCTGGTTAAATTGCTGTGGTGATATGAACCAAGTACTGAGACCCATTTCAGCATAATGGATGGCACACTGCAAATAAGTCGTTGCTTTACGTATTTATTACAAGTTGGGACTGCATTGCAAACCTTAAACAAAACGTGTTCTAATTTATCCCCGTTGATTAGTACTGGTAAAACGTTATTTGGGATCATAGTCACACTTTAATCAACTTATTTAGTCTTGATTTGTAGGTTAAAAAAGTGAGGTTCTGTTACGTTTTTTTTCCTATCAAGTCTTACAATAAACAATGCTTCTAAACGACAACTAAATTTATAGTTTATTTCAATAACCTTACGAATATTTTGAGCCTAAAGTTGCAAGAACGCAAACTACCCGTTTTCAAAAATAGAGGTTAGGTTTACACATTTACCTTTCTACGTAAATTTTGTGTAAATTTATTTCTTAAATTATGAAACACAGCATGAGTAGCATAAATATAATTCAACAATCTTAAAACTATCAGCACTTTAGTCCGAGCCTGTAATTTCTTCAACTACACTTTCATCAGGCAAATCATCTGTATTGTCATTGGACTTTTCATTTTTACTAGCTAAATACTTTGAATATTGCTCTGGAACCTTCTTGAATCTTTCAATTTTCGCCCTTAGCTGCTTCCACGTCTCCTGATAGTAATTCTTCTTGTCCCGAGCCATCGCCTTGTAGTCATTATTGTACTTGTCCATCAGGTAAGTAATCCACTTCACTTGCGAATTGGGCAGCTGGAACGCGCGCTCCCTAGGGGCTTTGGCTTCCTTCTCCAGCTCTTCTGCCACAAAAACTTTAGAAGCGGGCCGCACTTCCTTGCGCGCTTCTTCCGGGACACCAACTGTGATAGTCTGATTCGGGTCGTATGACAGTCCCATGATTTCCATGTTCGCCTTTAAGGACTTGCTGTGGTCCCAGGCCTCCTTTATTTCCTTGCTGAAATAGAGTTTGTAATACGAACTATTAAAAGCAGACGAGTGGTGCTTACCAAGCGAGTTTTCCCTTGCTGAGCACCTTGTTCCTTAACCTTTTGCGGTTTACATTATAGCGGTAGGTTTTTCGCCTTTTTGCTTTTCGTATTTTGGGCATTGTGATTGAGTTGTTTTTAAAATTCTAATAAAATGGAATTTGCAAGTACGCAACGCACGTGTTCATGTTGTCCAAAACATTTGGGTAGGGAATTTTTATTTGATGGTTGTAGCGATGTAGGAACTAGGAAGATGGTTCCTGGCAATTTTTTTACAACTTAGACCACTGGTAGATATGTTCTCTCCTGAAATATTTATGAATTTTGATTATATTTAAGTTTAACATTACTTGGAGGCCACAAGTATTTATCTAAAATTCATATAATATCTATTTATGCAACAAGTGCTAAAAGTTGACGTTTATGCACGCGACAAGAAAATTATGAAAGGAAGCCGAAGGCTGAGTTTCAAAACATGTCTCGTGCATATACGACTTTTAGCACGCATTGCATACAATATTTTATCTACGACCTTAATTTTACTGTTATTAATCCATAACTATCGATTTAACAAAGGTTTGCATCTAAGACACATCTAATTTATGTCATAATAAACAGTAGGCCATGCCGCGCGGGCGAATGTTTGCGAATGACAGTAGTCAAGGTGAGTTACGAAATGTAATTATTAATACTCCACATCTGACTGTATTCATTACATAATGCTTTAATTATTTCAAAAATACTTTACCTGTAACGCAAGAAGCAACTAGAATAACTTAACAACTTCACTTCCAGTTCGAAATTGTAGTTTTATAACCTCACTTCACTTTTAGCACATGGGCTAAAAGTAAACAGCTGATTTCTTTAACGACGGTAAACTATAAAACGTCACTTTAGTGAAACAAGCTAGCACTAAAAGGCCTACTTTTAGTGGTGGTCGTAGATAAAACAATTTAAGAAATTTTTTAAAATGCAATAATATTGCTAACAGTCAGTTAATTTTTGTAACTTTAAAGCCAGGCGAGAATTTTGAAAATCTAAATGAAATTACACACGAACTTTCTGTGAGATCGTATAAAATGTAATATAGTATTGTAAAACATTCACTCAAATGAAGTCGTTGAATGACATTTACGATTTTGAAATTTTAAATTAGTTAGTTTTTTTAAAAACGATTTAAACTTTTGTATAACGCAAAATGTGTTTATGACATCTATATGTTACAGGCAACTTGTATAGGTAAATCAATCAGTTTATATAACGGCTAGGCATTTTACGTAATTTCGTAGATAACGTTTGTTGATAATGTTTGTCGACATTAAACATAATGCCTATGAAATTGTTGTCATTATACAGGGTGTTGAAAAAAGGGTAAAATATTTTACACACTTATAGATCTTAGCAATACAAACAAAAAATTCCTAATAAACATGGATCCGGAAATGCTTTGTTTCTGAGACTAAGGGCCGGTTGCAGAAAGCAATGTTAAGTCTGGTGTTAGCTAACATCGCGTCAAAGTGAACAAAAACGAATCAAATCTCAAATGCTTATGGTAACTAATACATTAGTAAACAAAATTTGATGCGATTTTGTTCACTTTGACGCGATGTTAGCTAACAGCAGACTTAACATTGCTTTCTGCAACCGGCCCTCAGAGTGTTAAAGTTAAAAAAAAACCCAGCCGCTCCTGGAATAAATAATTTAAATCTCAGTATCCCAAAACATGATCATTTATAGCACTAGTGAACCTTCAAAGTTTCACTAAAATCGGTTGAGGGGTTTTTAGATATTGAAGCATTTTAGTTTTTGTTGTAACATGTTCAGAAACGTGCAAAAATATGGGCTTTAATTTTTTTCTTGCAAACCAAGCGAGATCTGAAAAAAATACAGGAGACAAAAAAGTTGCATTTTTAATTGCTTTATTAAATAAAATATAAAAATTGCAAAAAATCTCGTGGGCCTTATTTTTTTGTGCAGAAACCTTATCGTTATGCCCCCTGGGAACGTCCCTGGAACTACTACATCACTTATAATAGGTCTAAAAGATACCTCATAAAGTTATAAACAAAGTTTAAAAAATTCATTAAAATCGCTCAAAGCGTTTTTAGATAAAATAAAAAAACCAATTAAATAAAGAACCTTTTCACCCTATATCTCGGAAACGAAGCGTTTGCGGACCCATGTTTATTAGGACATTTTTGTTTGTATTGATGAGATCTATAAGTGGGTATAGAATGTCTAGACATTTTATATAATAACTACGGTTGCAGACAGTATAAGCTTTTCAGTAAATACAAAAACATTTAATTTTTTTGAAGTTGCATATGCATACAACTTTTGTACTAGGGATTCTGTATTTTGTTTTGCAAAGGTTTCCACAACTGCATCAAGGCGGGTTTGAATTTAAAAATGACAAAGAAAATCGTATGACACTAATTAAGAACTAATAGAAAAATTAATTTTGGTATGGTTTCCAAGTCAACATAAAAATTTCTTGATAATCTTTTTTGTTGACTAACCTAATTGAAATTAATATGCGATAATTTTTTGACATTCACTGTTTTGACACAGAGTGACGCCAAACCTAACCTGATAACCTCGAATTTGATATAGACTTACAGTGCTACCAACATATTAACAACTTACTATGGATACATTTTCGATATCACTTGGTATTTTATTTTCAAGTAAAAGAAACAAATTAAACTTACAAGTTGATCTTGTTTAAATGGAACGCGTAATGCATCCAAGTTTTGTAATTTTATACGGCCGTAGGATCCGTACGTTGGGCATCTATCAGAACCATATGTTACAGCATCATAAGTTAACTTACTAAAATTAGTGCTACTCGCGAAACTTTCGCACATATCTCTTTTCAAGCTAGCCCAGCAGCGACGGTCGATAGGGCTCCAACTAGAATACCATTCACCTGCCCCCCTCAAGACAACTTGATATTCTAGCCATATCGACGCGACGTTGACATCTGCAGTCATGGTGCACGAGTATCCACTTACAATAGATGTACCAAGAGAAGAAGAAAGGAAAAACAATTCTAGGCGAGAAAAGCACGTATCCCACTTCTGATATTAGCAACCGCAGTACGCAGTAACAAGGCACATGGTCAACCTGGTACTGTCACATTGATAGGGGAGGCTGTTAGCTTCTCGCAGGCGCGTGACTTACTGGATCACCATTTGGACATGTAGTGTTGCGGTACGCTTTGTTGCCGTACGGTTGCCGTACGTTTGGCGCAGACCAATCCAATTTGATTATTTTTAATCACGTGAGGCAGATTGACGAATCAGATCACACTTGAAGTGAAAACGCTCCTAGGTTGATTTTCAATAACCATGGACACTACCTAATTAAAATTCAGTAGTATGTTATGACAAGTTGTAAATGTAAGTCAAATTTGAGGTTAGCAGATTAGGTTTTGCGTCAGTCTGTGTCAAAACTGACGCAAAACCTAACCTGTTAACCTCGAATTTGACATACAGTTACAGTGCCACCAACATAATTAATATTTCTCATTATTTCAATGTCTAAGTAGATGTTTTCCTGGAAATTCTCACCTGAACTTTTATAAAATGTAATCAAAATACTATTCATAAACGCTACGTTAATAGTATTCAACACAGTATTTGTATAATATCCTTAAAAGTATCTGTAATTACTTATAACATTTATGACAGATGCTTTGTAAATGTCACGCCCGTAATCTATTCCTTTAGCAACTTTTTGTAATTACAGTCAGTCAAATATTAATTTTGGAAGTAATTTTGTGCATTTATTAAATTTTGGAAATCAAAGGCTACTTTGTGTTTTTATGTTTACTGGACAGACTATATGTGATGTTACGCTTGAAGTTAATCGCTATGTTAAATAATAATCCTCATTCCCAGACTGTGTACCGTTCTAGTCTGTTTGGGTTAATTGCAGCCTTTGATTGTGTGTAGTGTTAACGTTTTTACATATTCATTTTGTAATTTTTCGCTATTAGTTAGGTTAGCGAATTATCGATTGTTATTCGTTGGCTTGTCTCTGATGATGACTTCACCAGTCATTGCCATTGCCTGACAGGGGCGGACTGGCCCACCGGGATACCGGGATGATTCCCGGAGGCCTATTCTAAAATTACGCCGCTGGCTCTGGCTCCTTAGCGCGATGATGAATGATTACATATTGTTTAATGGTTTAATATACAGAGCTATCAAAAATGAAATTGATCGCGGGAGCCCATGAAAAATACACTGTCTACATTGTACTTTGTAGAACTACAATTAACTATATTATTAGTTCCTGTGACTAACACGGTCTAATAAACAACACAAATATGCAAAAATATGTGATTTAAACCAAATTACTAGATTAAATTGATAGGTAAAATAACAACGGGATAAGTTAAACAAGATGTTGAAAGTGAACACAAACATAAAACAAATTGACAATTTTATGTCAGCAAAATGCATGCTACAAATTAGGCAAACTTTATTGTTTTCTGTATAATATGACAGGTATATATTCTTACTCAGTCCCACATTTAGATTTATGCCATGTGTTTGTGTTATGCAAAACAAAATATATGTGGCTAAATGGTTATAACAGAGACGGATTTAGCTACTTGCCGCCCCTAATCTGAAAGTTGTTGCATCTTGGTTGTATCATTAACAAAATGCATTTCAGAACAAAATGTACACAGTAAAATATAAACAATATTTTTATATTATTTTATTTATTTATCTATACTATTTAAATAATAGTTTTCTGAGTTCCACCCTAGGGAGTCTTTGTTTACAAACACTTACCTATCTGGCACGCGCTGAACAGCTCTTGTGGCCTAATTACGCGCACTTTTGTGTTTACACAATTTCAGTTAGTTTTACACTTCTTTGTTAAATCCATGGTCAAACAAAAGTTTGAACAATATGCGTTGTTGAATGCCGTGTGAACAGCTCCATTTGAACGAGTGTATTTTTTGTATCTGGAATACCGGTATCTCGCATACATAATCCACGTGTGTCCAAGGCCTTTAGCACGAACTTTGCGATGCAACTAAACTAGTGATAACAGTTCTGCGAGATATCTGCAAGACAAGATAAACGCATTATCAACGTTCTCACATTTGTCGACAGATAATACTGTAACGAACGCAAGAACGGCCTTGAAGATGTGCGCGGGTGAATCAGAGGCTGCCGGCAGAAGCAGGTGTGCAGATGTGTCACAGCGTTCCAGACTTCCGGATCAATCTGGAGCCAGGTGTAGTGCATGACTTAAGCGCGCCCGAGGTCAGATGCGTCATGCTTTCATCTGGAATTTCCAGTGAATATCGAGAAGTTTCTGGAACCTCCCCAGTGAAATATAAATACTCGCGCAGCGGGGATGCGAGTTTAGTTCTGAAATAATTCTCCTGTAGTTCGAACTCACGTCGAGGCTTGTTAGAAGCCCCCATATAAATAACCGCGTGTACATAACCTCTCGTGAAATAAATAAATAGATAACCATATAAATAGAAATACATCGTTAGTGTTTAAGAGTGATATAAATATATAAGTGTGTTAATCCGTATGTAATAATAAATAAATGTATCGATAGTTCGTTAGTGCCTGTATTAATTTGTAATCTGCTTGATAATTCTCGTGTGTGCTTGTAAATAATAATCGTAATAATTAATTGTTGTAAATAAATGTTTGAACCCATGTTTGTCGTATAATTTTAAATAGCCCGAACGTTAAAAACGTAACAGTGGTGTCAGGTGTGAGGTTTTGAACCGGGGGCTATATAAAAAAATTATTGAACAAACATTAAATAAATAAATTGTTAACAAGTGCCGATAAAACGACGGTCAGATAAATAAATTTAAGTGTATAGTGTGGATGCCTTTGACGAGATCTCAAAGCAGCAAAATGGAAGCTCAATTAAGCCAACTTTTGCAACTGATGCAAGTTAGCCAGGACAAGGCGGAAAAAGCACAGGAGGAACTTAAGAAAGAGTTGAAAGTTGGACAAGATAAGGCAGAGGAAGCCGCGAAAGCACTTAAGGAATGGCTGAAAGCCGAGCAAGAAAAAGCAGTCCAAAAACTTAAGGAATTGAAAGCCGGCCGAAAGAAGGCAGAAAAAGCACAAGAGGATCTTAGGGAACAGCTGGAAGCCGGGTAGAAAGCACGAGAAGAGCTGAAGGCCGGGCAGGAAGAGCTGGAAACCGCAGAAGAGAAAGTAGTCCAAAAGCTTGATGGGAAAATAAATGGAAGATTTCTGTCTCTGCTGTTGGATACTGGAGCGACGAAGTCCATCGCCAGGTCCGACGTAGTAAGGGACGAGGGTCAGCTGCTGCACAACGAGACACGCCTTCGCACTGCCACGGGGGGGCGCGGTGACCACACATGGGGAAACTGATTTGAAGATTGGGAATCAAACCCTCAAGCATCGGGACCTGATGGCTGACAGTGCGGACGAGTACACCCTGGGAGTGGATGTTATGGATAAGTGTGAGTGCGTTTTGGACCTGGGACGCGGCGAGTTGCACGTGGGTGGGGAAGAGCTTTCTCGACACCCAGGAGGAGAGATCGCGGCACAAGTGGTATGGGCGGAAGATGTTATTCTGCAGGGACGAACTGAGAGGGTCGTGGATGCATACCTGGATGGCGATCTCCGGAGCAACGTGGTGCGCGTGGTTAAGCCCGATTATGCTGACATTGCGGACGAGTGCATCCTGGGAATGGATGTTGTGGATAAGTGTAAGTGCGCTTTGGACCTGAGACGCGGCGAGATGCACGTGGGTGGGGAGGAGCTTTCCCGACACTCAAGAGGAGAAATCGCGGCACAAGTGGTATGGGCGGAAGATGTTACTCTGCAAGAACGAACCGAGAGAGTCGTGGATGCATACCTGGATGGCGATCTCCGGGGTAACGTGGTGCGCGTGGTCGAGCCTGATGGTGGCAAGAAGCTCACTCATGGTATCCTGGTAGGGAAGACGTTGGTGAAGACTGGACTTGGGGTCCCAGTAAGGATGATGAACGTCAGCAGGGAACTGGCAACTGTCAGGAGGAACCCAATACTGGAGGGGGGCATGAGCCAACAAAAACGGAAGAAGATAGAAGATCTGGTGGCGCGGTACCAAGACATCGTCGAGTGCGGAGATCATCCCAGCGGCCGTACTGACGTAGGAAAAGGTAAATCATTTGAGTTTGGCAAAAGAGTCTTGCTGAGGACCGATCACGCTGCTTTGAGATGGCTGCTGCAGTGCAAGAACCCTGAAGGTCAGGTGGCTAAGTGAATAGAGCGCCTACAAGAGTACGCCTGGGAAATAAATCATCGACCTGGTACAGTCCACCTCAACGCCGATGCGTTATCCGAGAGGCCCTGCCCTGCGGACTGCGGCCACTGTTCGAGATTGGAGAGTCTTGCGGTACCCATTAATCGTACCACTGTAGTCGACGACTCGTGGGAGCCAGACGAGTTACAGAGTAGCCAGGAGAATGACCCCGACTTAGGCGCGGTTATAGCCTGGCAGCAAGATGGCCGTCGACCTACCTGGCAGGAGGTCCCCGCCACCAACGCAACAGTGGAGACTTATTGGGCGCAATGGGACTCCTTGCAGCTGGACAACAACGTCCTGACCAGAATCTTGGAAGATGAGGACAGTAGGGCAACGAGATCACGATCGATGGTTCCAAGGAGTAGAGTGGCCGAGGTTCTGCGCTACCTGCATGATGGTTCCTCTGGGGGACACTTCAGATTGAAGAAGACGTTGCAGTAGGTCCAAGAAAGGTTCTACGGGGCGAGCTGCAAAGGTGACGTCCGAGAGTGGTGCCGGAGGTGCGAAGCATGCGCTACGGGAAATGGACCGGTTGGAAGACGTAGAGCTCCGAGGTGGCAGTACAACGTCGGTGGTCCGTTCGAGGGTATAGCCATTGACATCGCCGGACCATGCCCCGAAACCGAAGCGGGAAATAAATACATCTTGGCGTGCATGGGCCACTTCACCAAATGGCCCGAAGCGTACGCCGTTCCGAAGAAAGAGACCGGTACTGTCGTTGATGTTCTGGTGAAGGAGTGCTTCAGCCGTTTTGGAGTCCCCCTGGAGTTACATTTGGACCAGGGCCGGAATTTAGAGTTTGGACCGTTCCAGAACGTCTGTAAGCTACTGGGGATACGCAAGACCCGGACCACTGCCCTCCATACTCAATCGGACGGCATAGTGGAAAGGATGAACGGAACCATGGGGAAGCATCTGTCCAAGGGGGTTTCCGAGCATCCGCGTGACTGGGGCCAGTACATGCACCTGTTCCTGATGGCCTACCGATCGGCAGTACAAGAGACAACCGGCGTCCAGATCGAGGTGTGCTGTTGCGAATCCTGGAGACCACGGCGGGCTGCTGCTTCTTCAGCCAGTCCATTTTCAAGGAGGGCACCACCTGCAAGTACCGCCATCGGACCCCCACAAGAGCGAGAAGACAGGCACCCGACGCAACTCGTTCTGGGACAGAACGACCTAAGGCGGGGCAGTGTAACGAACGCAAGAACGGCCTTGAAAGCAGATATGCGCGGGTGAATCAGAGGCTGCCGGCAGAAGCAGGTGTGCAGATGTGTCACAGCGTTCCAGACTTCCGGATCAATCTGGAGCCAGGTGTAGTGCATGACTCACGCGCGCCCGAGGTCAGATGCGTCATGCTTTCATCTGAAATTTCCAGTGAATATCGAGAAGTTTCTGGAACCTCCCCAGTGAAATATAAATACTCGCGCAGCGGGGATGCGAGTTTAGTTCTGAAATAATTCTCCGGTAGTTCGAACTCACGTCGAGGCTTGTTAGAAGCCCCCATATAAATAACCGCGTGTTAATAACCTCTCGTGAAATAAATAAATAGATAACCATATAAATAGAAATACATCGTTAGTCTTTAAATAATTCTAGACTTCCAAAAACCATAAAAAATTAGTGTTCCTAAACATTACACGCATTCAAATCTCCAAACTGGTAGTCTGATTAATTAAATGTCATGTTTCATATGTACCCAATGTCATTAATTAATTAGTACAAGCAATCCAGTGAGACAAATGTTTCATTTAAAAAAACAAAAAAGGCCGTTTTTCAAATAGAACGCGTATTAAATAAAAACTGTACCCAGACCTGGAAGGTGTGAAAGTGGTTGCTTAACCGATCGACGTTTTAAGGCGCAGAGGGTCGCAGCTCCGTTTGGCTGCTGAAACATTTTTATTTAATACGCGTTCTATTTGAAAAACGGTCTTTTTTGTGATTTCTCGAAAACCGGAAGTGTCACGTGACTGAAATTCGGTTCCTGAGCTGACATGACCATTCCAAACATATAACTTTAATAACTTTTTTTCTCTATCTCTTACGGTTTGGCTGCTGAAACAGCGTCCCGGACGGACGGACAAGACGGACGGACATACAAGTCTATTAGATAAAGGATAGTTTGAAATTTGAGTAAAATTTTATTCGACGATTTCAGTGTTAGATTAAAAGACACGTCACAAAAGAGGTTCTAATTATGAAACGAAAGGAGATTGGATATAAGTATACCAACAATTTAGGTACATCTTTAGGGAGTAAATGCACCTTCAAAGTTTGTCGGTCGAATTCGTATACACCCTGTATATATCCGATAAGGTGTAAATACCAAAGTCAGTGTTGGTATGTCTAATAAGTTTTGCCTAATCGCGCCTCTGTGCATGCGCAGATGTGCTACCAACGTAACGGCACGGGAATTCCTAGAAATCGGCGTTGTCACGCGTCATTTTAGAGTGTAAAAGAAAGTTTACGCCAATATTATTAGTAAATATCCAGGACTAGTTCTCTTCAGACACAAATATTTAAAGTACCGGTAAGTTCACCACTTAGCCGCTTGCCTGTGAGCACATTATGCTTTATTTCAACAAATTGGGGCTATTAAAGGCTCGCCCTGATTGGGTCCAACCTTTCATTTCCAATTTTCGAGGATGCTTTTACTAACTCGATATTTGATGACTGCAGATGGCCGATAGTGACGACGAATACGACCGCAAGCGCAGAGATAAGTTCCGCGGGGAGCGCGCTGAGGCCACCTATCGAGGTGCCGAGAGGTCAGTTCGCCCCCGCGACGACTGGCAGGAAAGGTGAGAGCTCTGCACCAAAGCAGCAAATGTGTCATTGATGGTATTTTAGGGACGTGTGGTCCAGGCCGAGGCCACGTGAATACAGGGGTGCCGTGAGAGATCGTGGGTATTCACCTAGTCTGGAACCACAACCGAAGCGGCTCAGGCACGATTACTATGGAGACAGCTATTACAACCACTACCAGCCCTATCATCAGCCTGCTCATAGGTATTCACATTTGTTTTTGATTGGAACTAATGTACTAACGATGGTGGGAATGTGGGTTATTTCATGTGTGGACAATGTATGGTGTGAAGTGTGATGCTTTATGTTGCAATTTTTACTTCCTTTTACTACTATAAAGGAAGTATTGGATTCACCCCAAAAATTCGAAATTGAGTTTTCAACAGATCTTCACGTTTTCGAGTCCCCTGATCCCAAAAAACATATTTTTTTTCATTGGTCTGTCTGTCTGTCTGTGTGTCTGTCTGCGTGTCTGTCTGTGTGTCTGTGAACAGAATATCTCAAAAACGAAAAGAGGTATGGCATTGAAACTTCATATATAAGTTTTGTGTACTATGTAGATGAGACAGCAAGCTTTTGAAGAAAATCGCATAACCGGAAGTAGGTGTTTACTCTTGTGATTTTTCAGTTTTTTTCGATTTTTTCAAAAACGGCTCTTAACGATTTTTTTTAAACTTCACATTTTTCTTACATTTTTCATGTGTATTGATGTGAGATAGGTGATTTTCCAGTTGAATACTTCTAAAGTGGGTTTCTTTTGTTTTTTTTTCTATTTTTTTTATTAACTCCTATTTTAAATAAAACACCCGGTATATTATTACATTTTTGAATTCACCTTAAAATTCTAGAGAAAATTTGTCTCTTCAACTAACACTCGATTTTGTACCGTTTTTGTAGAATTTGTAATTTTTTAAAATTTTTAACAAATGGTTAAAAATTAAAAATGAAATTTTTGACTAATTATAAGATCACTGTAAAAGGAAGTTGTGTGAGTGTATCACACCAGATTTTTGGTTATTGGAGAATATAAGAACAAATGTTTTTCGAATGTTTTAATTGGGCTTTTAGAAATGTCACTAGATCTTCATTTTAGAAATGTAGTGCTTTCACTACCCGTGCTTGTGTACTGCAGTTATGTAAATAGTAACTTTGACACAGGAGCGAAAGAGAAAGTCTAATAATTACCAGCCTTGCCAAGCAGCTCTGTGAAACTGCCAAAATGTTTTTTTTTTTGGCCCATTCAAAGATTGCTTTAGTAGGTACCATTTCTGTGGGGTCTCTCTTAATATGATTGGAGATTTTTTGGTGCTCTTGTGTATAATTGATTAGGTTAGGTTTAAAGAATACAATAGTAAAAGCCAGTGATTGAAAGCATTTGAACGGTTGAGGTTCTTATGTGCTACATTTATTAGTACGAGTACTATTCGCAGACCAAAAACCATTCTAAACTGTGTGATGTAGATTTTGTTTTATGATTTTGTAGAGTTGGCATGGAGAACTTGTAATTTATGGTTATATAGATTTATTCCAGGTTATAATTTTGTACCCGTTTTTAAAGTTATTGGCATGATTTGTAGGTTGTCTTGGTAGAACAGTTCTGTGTTACGCAATTGCATGCGCTTATTAACCCGACTAAATTTTAACGAAGTGGTTGTCTTTTAAAGAGCTGGTAATTTCTTCAGAGAACCGCCATCTGCTGCAGCCTCTGAAAGCCAACAGCCAGTAATGATGTCCTTTAAAGCATTTTTAGCCGCACAGGACGACAACATCTCGGACAGCGAGGCTGTGGAAAAGTACAACGAGTACAAGCTGGAGTTCCAGCGGCAGCAGCTAAATGAGTTCTTCGTCGCCCACAAAGATGACGAATGGTAAGTATGCGTTCCGACTCCCTAACGATACCGAGTAGCCCAGTCGTGCATTCTAAAGGTCGATGTATGTCTTATTGCAATCGCATTAGTCGGTAAGTGTTAGGAAGTGGGCATACATCTGCCGCTCGTCATTCCAGGGCTTCAGTATTGTACATATTTAAGTGATCATTTGCTTTATAAAAGTTTTTCTCTGCAGCGCTGTCGAGCCGCCTGATACCTTCATAAATATAATTATGTGTTTGTGTGTGAATCTACGTTAAATTGTGAATATACTACGATTATATGCTAACTTGAAATGCACTTATGGATTAGAATTTTCCGTTAGAAGCTATGCGCGCAATGCATATGCTCACGCGTACTTTGGTAGGGTTTTATCCAACAGGTGAGATTCACGTTTAACCAAGTACGTTATAGTTTAAGTCTTGTTTTCTGCGTGAAAGCTGGCTGAGTGGCAGCAGTGCTTAAACACTGCTTACGGAGAGGTTTGCGGCTTTAAGCACTGTCAGTTTGGAAGGGTTCATAACGGGGCTTCCAGATGCCATTTTGGTCGCTAGAATTCTTTTGGAGTTACGCAACCTGTGGGACAGATAGAGCTGGCTTTGGTGCATTATTGAAAGAAATGGATTGTAAAATCATATTAGAATAGCAACAGATTGTATTATTGTAAATATTATAATGCAAGGAGTTTAAATTGACCCAGCTGTATTGTAGAAATCCATAGTTATGTACGTGTAATACTGCCTTAATAAACATGGCAAAAAAGCCTGTAAAACTGAGGATTCCAACACGTAATAGTGCTCAAATGTGGTACTATTTGTAAATACGGGTGAATTTTATTATTTCTTAAACTTGCTGGAAGCTCTGAAAGTGAATATGCACCTCCTCTCAAACCGTAAACGAGGCAAATTCCTAGGATTTCCCTTTGAGGGGACGGATCTGAACTATATTCCCTTTTCATGAGTGAATGGTGGCTGTTTGGGTTGGCTTCGAACTGTTTTTGACCAAATGCCCTCACTTGTTCGTTTTGACACCTCCCAGGTTCCGCCTCAAGTACCACCCCGAAGACTCGGTCAAGCGGAAAGAGGAGCAGATGAACTCGCTAAAGGTTTGTGTTCTCGCCGAGCGACGGCCGTTGCAATAACTATCCGTTTGCACTTTTCAGAAGCGGCTGGAGGTCTTCATGGATCTTCTGAGTGGGGGCAGAGTGGACGCTGTGACCGTCGACAGCCTGCAGACCAACGACCTCTTGAAGCTGCTCGACACGGTCGTCATTAAGCTTGAAGGAGGTGGGGAGGAAGACGTGGCTGCTCTTGAACAGGAATATGCAGGTATGTTCACAGACTGAATTTTTATGTGCAAATATTTTAACCAATGAGAGAGCTCGCCAAAATGAACAACTTTTCTATTTATCGTTTTTCATTTAATGTTAATCGTGAAATTACAACATTTGTAGGTTATGTTAACATCGGTTGACGTTTATCCATCGCCTCGCCACCTACAAAAAGTCTTAAAACAACGGATTACTTTACTGCCAATTTCTCGTATTTTAATGACGATTTCGAGGTACTTTAATGCCGATTTCAAATAAAAGTTCTTTATTAATTATAGGTACAATTTTTACAATTTTAAAAATTCCTTTTGCAGTTTTTTACACTCTCATGCAATTTACATTTTCCAAGGTTTTCATTTTACTGTTTCATTTGAAAACTTAACCATCAAATGTATGATTCTGGTACCCATTCTGAACTGAACAATAAAACTTATTAGTGGTAGATATTTTACAGTGCTCACAGTGTATTAAATATTTGCAATCTATTATTTTTACTGAACAAAAAAAATAAAATATCTGATGAGAGCAACATTTTACTTTGCATCTATGTATTAAATACAGCAGCAGACGCTCAATAACGTGAACTAATTCAAACCAAGTGTGTTCACATTGTCGAAATGTTTACATTAGCAAGCAGGATTTTATTAATAAACACATTATTAAAAGTTTAACACATTAAAAAACAAAACAAATTATGACAGCGATAAGTAATATAAATTTTTAATGAGCAGAAAAATAAGCTGCTATTTTATTCTGTATAAATTTGCGCCTATGTTCAACAATGACTAAAATGAAATGCCAACGCATCATAAACACCCATCTGATCGAATCAACTGTGTCGCAGAGGGGAATCCCCTACATAAATCGGTGACTAATCTGTTTTAGAGGGGAATTCCCTACATAAATCAGCGACTAACTGTTTGCGTTATCAAACTGTGTTTACATTATCGGGCATAATTTTGACTGTGCAAATGTATTATTTTACTTATAACATTTGTTTACTTTGTAAATATATGTTAATATACTCTGCAGTTAATTATAAGCCCTAGAAAAGTCCTCTCAGAAACTTACTCAATTTTTTTAGAATTAGATAAAAAGCAAGAACAAAAGTTAGAAGAGCCCAGCGAAGAGAAGAGAGAGAAGAGAAACGGTGCTGAACCGCCTACAAATAAAGAGGACGGAGAGTTAGATAACGAAGAACCAAAGCCAGCCGAGGAGCCACCAAAGACCAACGGTGAAAACGTTGTCGAAGAAAACGTCGAGGACAAGTCTGGCAAGGAAGAAGGCGAGGAGGATGATGACGAAGAAGAGGAGGAGGCTAACAAAGAAAAGAAGGAGGAGGAAAAAATGGAGACCGACGAGCCCGTAGAGAAGAAGGAGGAGGGAGAGGAAGGAGAAGAAGATGAAGAGCCCACTCCCGCCACTAAAGAAGGGAGCCCTGATAGTAATAAACCTGAAGAAGAAGCCGAGGATAAACAAAAGAAACCTAAGGAAAAGGGTAGGTTTAAGTGCCATCTCGTTTGAATTGCGTCATTAAAATGGCCTTGCAGAACGTAAACGTAAGCGCAGCCGCTCCTACTCGGGCAGCAGCAGCAGTTCATCCAGTAGCAGCGATAGCGAGGAGGAAAAGGAAGAGGAGGAACAGTCGAAGGAGGAAGTCAAGAAGGAAGAAAAAGAGGAGCAGAACGAAGAGGAAGAGGACGAGGACAAGAAGGAGAAGGTGGAAACCGTGGAAGACGACGTCAAACCCGAAAAGCCCCGCTCTCTACACAAAACCACTTCCATTTTTCTTCGTAATTTGGCTCCAACGATTACGCGGCAAGAGGTGGAGGCCATGTGTTCAAGGTTGGAACAAGCGAAATAGACTTAACGAAAACTAAATTGTTACTTTTAGGTACGAGGGCTTCCTGCGGGTGGCGCTGGCCGACCCTCAGCCTGAGCGGCGGTGGATGCGCCGGGGCTGGGTGACTTTCAAGCGTGACGCCAACATTAAAGAGATCTGCTGGAACTTCAACAACATCCGTCTCAGGGACTGCGAGCTCGGCGCCATCGTCAACCGAGATCTCAGCCGGCGCATTCGGTTGGTCAACGGCATCACTGCCCACAAGCAGGTGGTGCGCTCTGACATTCGAATATCGGCCAAAGTTGTGCTGCATCTCGATACTAAAGCTGGGCTGTGGGTCGAGGAGGATGAAAAGAAGGAGAAACCTCAACAGGTATGTTTGCTCTGTAATTTGCTTTTATCAAGTTCAGTAATTTCTCGCGATTGTAATATTTTGGCGTTGAGTCATTGCTTCTATATTGTACTAGTTAGCCAATACCATGGCAACATAAAAGTGAAAGTTTTAATGATGAGTTAATGGATGCCAGACATACTTATCTATCCCGGAGGAGTGACGGCACGATAATCGTGTAGGCACGGCTACGCTTCACGGGAAGTTTTCGAAGTGAATTTTAGTGAAACGGCGCTTGTATAAAAGTCAGTGAGAGTTTAATGTGAAAGAAAGGAGAATGAAGGAGAAGCAGTGAAAAAAATCAAAGAACCACAAATAAATGTGATTCATTAGCTTAAACAACAGCGAAATTTCAACAAGCAGAGGTTAACAAATGCAATAAAACCAGGGTTGGCATGATTTTCCCAAGCCCGAAAAAACCCAACCTCAAAAAACTCGCGGGTTTTTAGACTAAATCTGGGTTTTTTCAAAAATTTACAAAAAAAGTAAGTAGTATAAAATCTTCCATTAATAACAATTTCATGATTTTTTTTAAACTAGTGATTTTTGCGGTTTTCGAAGTGATGTCTGTCAGTCTGTGAGTCCATCTGTCTGTCATCTAATGGATTGCCTGAAAATGTATACCATCATTTCTAACATAAATTCAGAGGGCCTATTGATTTTTGGTTAAACGGGCACCTGGCACTTGACCCTTGTTTTCTCTGTTTTGTGGGGAAATTTTATAATTGTTTAATTAAAATTAAATTTCATAGAAGAGGATCATATATTATGCAATTATTTACAATTTTCGTTTAACAGTTGTTTTGTAGAAAGTATAGCATTTAGAAAAATTGCAAAATTGCATTTTCACAAAAATTTTCTTAGGCCCAAAAATTAATAATTTAAGAAGTTGGAAAATGAGCCATTACCAACGTCTACTTCCCACCCCGGACGGGTAATAGGTTACCATGACAACAATTGTGTATGAATTTTTGTTGTTAAAGGCTTAAGATAATATAGCTACTTGAAGTTCACACTGGGGAAAAGCCATTTCATGATTAAATCAAGTAAAAATCTTATTAGCAAAAAAAAGTGCAAAATTAAAACTAAAAACACAAACAAGGGTAATCAAGGAGGCCTTGGCAGTAATTAAAAAACATCTGGTTTTCATGTGAAGTGCCATTTTTGTTTTGAACACCGAAAAACAATAAGAAAAGTTGTTCAGAATCTAAAACTACGAGGGTAAGGTGAATAGTTCTCGGCCTTGACATAATATGGCGTTCCAATCTGCAAAAATTTAAGGTCACTATATCAATAAGGTACCGCCATTAGTGATTTTTTATATCTATCCTTGTCGCATAATTTTCTCCAACTGGGGATAAAAACACATAACCTAACAGATTCCTCACTTTACAAGTGCCATTACACCAAAAAGAAAATCCCCAAAAACTAGTGTCTTCCCTATTGCACTTGGGAAATTTGTATTTGTTATCCTTATCTCACAATTTTCTCACATTCTCAAGCTAGGAATGGATATTATTGATATAGTGACCTTACAAAAATTTATTTTTCCTGCCTGCGTGCAAGTGCAATGAATACTGTGATGTTGGAGAAACGCTGGACCAAGTGTGTTGAAGTCAAGGGAGAAAAATAAAATCATTTTTTAACTGAAAATGGCAGTCTTTCATTGTCAGGCCTAGAATTTTTCACCTTACCCTCGTATGGCGCCACGCAATGTATGAACAGATAAGTTACTTTAGTTTAATCATGATCCTTTCTAATAACACGCGGTTTTGCTCCAAAATACTACGTGTCAGCACCCTAGACTTTTAAGCAGTCGCTTCGAGGATACTAAGGAACTTTTCTGCCAAAAATCAGGACACATTTTTTTATGTTTCCTTTAAAATGTGTATTTAATATACCTGTAGCATGTAAAAGATCCCTTGTTAGGGTTAGAACAAGTCTTGGGAAAATTCTAAGTAGCACCTTGACCATATGGCCACAGCAGTCGGTGTCTAAGGTACCTGGTACTCCGCAAGCATAGACATTATCCATAACAAACAAACAAAGAGCAAGTGGTTTTTCCCCAGTGTGAACTTCAAGTAGCTGTATTATCTTAACGAAGCGCTTAACAACAAAAATTCATATACAATTTTTTACTTAAAATATCATCAGCAATCATCTGTCGAAATTTGTACCCGACCTTATAGATCACCCTGTATAACTTTTGTTAAAGAAGTTTTTTGTAGGACGTATAGTTTTTGAAAAATCACAAAATTAAATTTTCACAAAAATAATGGAAATAATATTTTTTATCTACGATAGTTTGTAAAATTGACTTTTAGTTGGCAGTTTTCAGTTTGTAAAATCGCTGTTTAATAACATGTTTTCATTAGTTCATGTCGTCAATAGCAACGTGTTTTAAAATTTTTAACCACGCAAAATTACGACCGGTTGCTAGCAATGGTAATTTACATTTAAAATATTTTTTATATTTACCGTGTTCTAGATTTTATCGTAAATAAAATATTGTACTCGCGGGGCTTAAAACGCTCGCTCAGTCGCGTTTTAACTCTGCCCCACTCGTGACTAAAGACTAGCTTTATGCACTTGTATCGTAAATTACTATTACAAACTGCTTTAACCCTAGAACGCATACATCTAAGAAAGTTACATTAACGCATATGTGGTGTCGTATACGACACCACACCTTTTCTTGATTTATAAGGCACTTTAAATTTACTATACGCCTTTTTTAATATCTGGAAGATAATCTTGACTGCATAGATGCATATTAAAGCGCAAAACGGAAGTTAAAGTTGTTAAAATATTTATTTATGAGTATGAATAAATTAATTGTTAAACCTAAGGAACTGATCAGGTACTAATATCTAAGTTGAACAGTTTTGACAAATAACTACAATGTGATATTTTAAAAACTCAATTGCAGCAGGTCCTGGATAGCCTGAATCAGTTGAAAGTACTGTAGTGTATTGTTGCTGACACTGTGTGTGTCAAAACTGACGCAAAACCTAATCTGCTACCCTCGAATTTGACATAGACTTACAGTGCCACCAACATATTATTCATACGTTTAAATTTCCACATCCCGCAGAGGATCATTTTTTTTGGGAACTCTCGATATTTGCATCATAACTTCAGAAAGTTATTTAATGTCAATTGAAATTGGTTGTAATTATAAGGGTCGCCATCTTTGTTCCTTTTAGTAATTATAGTTAAAATATTATCGGGTGAACTTTGTAAAATGTTATTTTGGTTGCTGCTCCACTCTACCTATTCGGCGGCTCAAGTATAATAGCTAACTGGCAATCCTATAAAGACAATAGTGATAGATATTTTAACAAATTCCAGTTCGCATTATGTTACTATGAAAATTACATACGTAAACTGAGAGATGGCAAGTTGTTACCCACCAATACCTACCGAGAAAACTTGTTACGTGAATGCATAGATGGCGTCATATGCGACACCAAGTAACTAGAAAACTAATTATAAAGCTTGTAACAATTTTTAGAAATTAAAAATGAAAGGGAGATATCGACAATAATCTTCTGGAGAGGTACTGAAAATATGAATATGCTAACATAACAGGAAATCACTAAAAACTACATAGTTAGATAGGTGGTGTCTCATATGACGCCACCTATGCGTTCTAGGGTTAATATTATAGGCCAGGCGCTAGAAGCGAAAAAAGGACGTGTTTGGGAAATAATTAGGGGAAAGCTGGAAATGGATTTAATTGCTTTATTTAGGGTCTAGAATGAACATATTAATTTTTCCCCCTCGAAAGATCTAAACATTGGCCGCCATATTGGAAAAAAGGAGCAAACTTGGAGTTTTTCGTCGATATTTTCGTTTATGTTAGCCTGAAAGTAAAAATACCGCGTACCAATATTAAAGATAATTGAATTCTCTACAAAAATGGTCTTTTGTACTTTTTTTGCTAAGGTTTATAGTTTGGAAGCAATATCCGTGAGAAGTGTGTTATTTTCGCAAGAAACGTCTGTATTTCGTTTTCTATGTTAAATAATGAGACAAAAGTTGTACTGATAAGAAGGAAAGTGTGCGTTCTGAAAAGGCAGTTAAACTTAAGATTAAAAGCATAACATATTTTCAAAAGTGATAAAAGAAGTAAAAGTAAGACCCCCTCCACTGATTCAAGTAAGTGAATTACAGACTTATTACCAAAAGAATGAAGAAAACCTTAAACATAAAGGTAAACATCATACAGAGGTTAGGAGCGATAAGGGAACAAGCTACGGTGCTCTGAGAGCAAGTCAACCCAAATAACGTAAAATACAACTACGGTGAGCCGAGGCAAAGTCAACTACGGTGCTTTGATACAAAATCAACCACAGTGATCTAAGATAAAATTACACAACGTGTTATAAAGCATTGTGAGGATGGAGGAGGTACTGGAAGAGATGAGAAAGATAAACAAGAAGTTGGACAGAATAGAAGGAAGAGAAGAACGTATAGAAAAGAAGATGGACGAAATAACAAAGGAAATGGTAAAAATCAAAGATGAAAACAACCAACTGAACAAGGAAAACCAAAAATTAAAAGAAATAGTAACAAAACAAGGAATGAGAATAGAAGAAATGGAAAGAGAAGTAAGAAAAAAAAAGATAGTCTTACATGGAGTCGAGGAGCAGGATGAGGAGAGTGATACCATGTTAAAGGAAAAAATAAGAGTAATATTAAGGGAAATGGAAGTAAAGATAACCATGGAACAAGAGGTAATCGAAATAAGAAGAATTGAAAACAGAAAATTGGAAAATATAGGCCAGTAATAATGGAATAAAGGAACAAGAATTTATATAGAGGAAGACTTCTCCAAAGACATTCAAGAACAAAGGAGAGAACTAGTGAAATACAAAAAAAATATCAGTGATAAAGGGCATCAAACAACCCTCAAATACAACAAGCTGATAGTGAATGGAAATGCACACACATTGGAACAATTACACTTAACAGAAATCCAAGAAGAAGAGAAGAAAGAAGAAAAGGAAATCAAGATAAGAAACACAATCGAGTCGGCTTCATCAGCAGCTGCAGGGATGGAACAAGAAGGCTCTAAGAAAGGTAGAACCCTAAGTCAACGATCACCAGATAGTGAAGAGGAACATCTTAGGGAGAAACTACTGAAAATTACTAAAACGGTAAACAAATCAAAAAACTATTAATACATAACAAAGGACTGTCAATGTTAACGAAACAGGCTACAAATATGGATAACGATCTTAAAATCACAAAAGGTAATACGGAGATAGCACAAAATAGCAAGAAACAAAAGGATTACGATAACAGTCAGAAAAGCAAAAGGATAAAGAAACAAACAATAAAAATAGGTACATGGAACGTACAAATCCTATTAACACCAAGGAAAATGCAAGAAATTGTGAAGGAATTAAAGGCATATAGAGTAGATGTAGTAGGAACACAAGCAACCAGATGGGGGAGGACAAGGAAAAATAATTAAGGAAGCATATGAATTATGGTATGCAGGAGAGGAAAAGCAAGGAGCAGGTGGAACAGCCTTCATAGTGGGAAAAAAAATGAAAGACCAGGTAATACAATTCAAGGCGATCAACAGCAGAATTTTGTATGTAAGAATTAAAAATAACCCAAGCAACCTGTCAATTCTAAATGTCTATGCCCCAACAGAAACGTCAGAAACAGAAGTCAAACAAGATTTCTATAATCAACTAGAAGAAGCGTATATCACAATACCAAAACAAGATAGACTAATAATACTAGGAGACTTCAATGCACAAATTGCAGTGGAAGCATGCTAGAGAAGTGACAGGCGTAAACACAGCACACAAAAAAACAAATGAGAACGGTGATCTATTATGTAACTTTGCAGCGGCTACTGAAATAAATATAATGAGCACGAAATTTAAGCACAAAATAACCCACAAGGTCACATGGAAACACCCTGCAGGAGAGATAGAAAACCAGATAGATCACATACTAACAAAAAAGAAAAATAGTAAAGACATCCAGGAGGTACGAACATTCAGAGGAGCAAATGCGGACTCTGACCACTTCCTGGTCATCGCAAAATGCAAAATAAAAAAATACGCAGTAGAAGAAAAGAGAACTAAATGGAAGAAATGGAATTTAGAGGAACTAGAAGTAGAAGAGGTAGAAAGGAAACAACAAGAAAGTAAAGAAGGAACACGTATACAAGAAGAATGGGAGATAATAAAGAGTAATATAATTGATACAGCAGAAAAAGTAATTGGGAAGGAAAGTAACAAAAAGAAAAAAATATGGTTCGACAAAGAATGTGAACAACTGATACAAGAGAAGAAAAAAGCAAGAATAAAGTGGATCCACACAGGGCGAGATGAAGATAGAGAAAAGTACAAGGAAAAAAGAAAAGAAGCGCAAAAAATATTTAAAGAGAAAAAAAAGGCACACCTTGAAAAAATTATGAATGAAATTGAAAGAGAAAGTAAAAGAAACAACATAAGACCACTATATGACTACCTAAGAAGAGGAAGAAGAAAAGTACCAATAATAACAATAGAAGAAGAAAAGTGGATAGAACATTTTAAAGAATTATACTGGGACGAAAGCATAGCGAATGTAAGACTAAAAGAAATAGGAAAAGAAGTAGAGACAGAAAAACATATACTAGAAAAACCACCGACCTTTGATGAGGTAGAGAAATGCTTAAAAAGCCAAAAAAATAGGAAAACAGCTGGCAGTGATCAAATCTGTGGCGAGTTACTAAAATACGGTGATAGAACTACACATGAAAAGATACACGAGTTAATAAAAAGAATTTGGAAAGAAGAAAAGATGCCCGACGAATGGAAACTAATATCCAAACAAGGAGACACGTCAAAGTGTACAAACTATAGAGGTATAACTCTATTAAATGTGGCGTATAAAGTACTGACAACAATCATTAGAGAAAGACTTACCCAATTTACAGATGGCACGAGAGGAGATTATCAATACGGATTTAGGAAGGGAAAATTAACAACGGACGCAATACATATAATGAAGCAAATAACAGAAAAGAGCTATGAATATAACATGGACATCCACATCCTATTGATTGATTTTAAAGTAGCATTTGATAAGATCGACAGAAAGAAAATGATACAAGACTTAAAGAAGATCAATACACCGGAGAAACTAGTAAGATTAGTGGCTATGACCGTGGAAAAATCGGTGGCAAGAATACAGACCGGGAAAAGCATTTCAGATAGTTTTGAAGTCAACAGAGGGGTGCACCAAGGAGATGCCCTGTCAATCCTACTGTTTATCATCTCTTTAGACTGTATAATAAAGCATGCTGAGCCCAGAGGGACAATAAGGAATAAATCAACGCAAATAGTGGCATATGCTGATAATTTAGCAATAATAGCGAGAAACCTAAGGGAACTAGAAAACACGTTTAGAATTATAGAGGGAAAAGCGCGAGAGAGGGGACTGGAAATAAATGAGAAAAAAAACTAAATATTTATACTGCAACAGACAAGAGAAATTAATAAAAAATCCAAGGATTAAGTATAGGGAAATACACTTTTGAAGAAGTGGAAGAATACACGTACCTAGGAATACTATTACACAGAAGGAATGAAAGAACAGACATTAAACAAAGAATCCAACTAGGAAATAAAGCATATTTCGCAAATAAAAAAACCTTAAGGGACAAAAAACTGAGCAAAAATACTAGGATAAGGATATGTACAACAACGATAAGACCCATTGTATCAAATGCAGCTGAAACAATAAGCATGACACAAAAAGAAGAGGAACAGCTGATGGTTTTTGAGAGGAAAATTATCAGGACTATTACGGGACCCAAGCAAATAAACAGAGAAAAAACAAGACCGTTGTACAAGGTGGCGCGCGGCAGACGGATGGATTTGAAAAGGTTATTGCTCCCTTCCTAACGGTCCTAGACGGTTGAAAGTGGGGTGATTCGAAAGAGGGGGATGGGAAGTTTATGTTCCACTCGGTTTCAGTCGCTATAATGGAGTGGTCCGTTCAGCAACGTGTTTTTTGTGTGCAGACGTATTTGTCGAACGCCCGCTCGATCGTCCGCGTGAAGCGTGCCTTCCGTTTAAAATTCAAGGTCGCCCCCCGCGGCCGAATTCCCAATCGAAATCGAATTCTCGCGTGGGTTCATGCATTTCAGGATACTGGAAATGTGTCCACGATAAGAAGGGGGCCACGGAATACCGTTACTACCCCAGCAAACATCGAGAGGGTTCGAGCTGCAATTCAACAATCTCCCAGGCGTTCAATTCGGAAACAGGCAGGTGCCCTTGGCATTTCGAGACGTTCCATTCAACGAATCGTTAATGAACATCTTCATTTGCATCCCTATAAGATGGTTGTCGTCCAAGAATTGAAGCCACGTGATTTTGAAGCCAGACAACTCGCTAGTGAAAACATGCTTGCTGCGTTGCCTCGAGACGGTATCATTTTCTTCTCTGATGAGGCACATTTTCACCTCAGTGGATGTGTCAATAAACAAAATATGCGCTATTGGAGTGAAACGAATCCCAGGGAGCTCCAACAGAGGCCCCTGCACTCTGACAGGGTGACAGTATGGTGTGCAGTTTCAAGAATTGGGATCATCGGCCCCTACTTTTTTGAAGAAAATGATCGAGCGGCTACAGTCACTTCTGCACGTTACCTGACCATGATCCAGGATTTTTTCTTGCCTGAATTGGAACGGCTGGAGCTGGAAGATGTCTGGTTTCAGCAGGATGGGGCAACAGCCCATACAGCAAGGGTTTGCATGGACTTTTTGCGAGGCAGATTCCCCGGGCGCCTCATCTCCTTAAGAGGCGATTTGAACTGGCCGGCGCGCTCTCCTGATTTGGCTCCGTGTGATTTTTTCCTGTGGGGATATCTAAAATCACTTGTTTACAACAATCGTCCCAGGACCCTGGAAGCCCTCAAAAATAACATTCGTGCGCAAATCGCCGAAATTCCTGTGGCAATGCTTCAACGGGTGCACGAAAACTTTAAAAAAAGGCTTACTCAGTGTTTGGAGTGTGAGGGGCGCCATTTGAGCGATATTTTGTTCAAAACCATATAAACTTAAATTTCCCGAGTTAATAAATCGGGAAAAAATAAAAAATTTGGTTATTTTGTAAAAGTCTGCGTTTTATTCCATTATCAAATCCATCCGTCTGCCGCGCGCCACCCTGTATAACCATGAGATTGACAAAATACTAAAGAAGGAAAATATAGTTAGAAGAATTAAAGCACAAATAATTGCATGGTATGGACATGTTATGCGAAGAGGAGAGGAAAACCCAGGCACAGCACTATTAGGATGGACACCAGCACAAATAAGACCAAGAGGCAGGCCAAAAACAAAATGGAAGGAACAAGTGGAGAATGATCTAAGGATAATGGAGATAAGGAACTGGCAGACAGGAAAAAGTGGAGTGAAATAGTGAAAATTAAAAAGACACACACAAAGTTGTAAGTGAGGAAGTGATATGTGGACTAATCCACCACAATAATAGGATTTAGGAGTGCTAAACAGCTACAATTTCTACGGAAATGTATAGCTTTTGTGTATGTATGTATGTACCTATGTGAAATAAGATGCTCTTCCATTGTTTTTACAAAAACCATCAAATTTTTCAGTGAATATATCAATATTTCTTACCAGTTCACAGTTTTTTGTCTTTTCCACACCACCATCAGTTCTTCTAAGTTAATTTCCTTTGTTTCGAAGTTGATGGTTGGCAGAGTTCTTTCTCCTTGTTGGTCTTCTGACTTTTGCCATATTGCTCACGTATTTCGCAGTAATTTGTTGACTTACAAAGTACTTCACTGTCGTCGGCTATGAAGTTGCCCAATTGAATGTCAATTTCGGTGTCATCACTGAGTTCATCTAAAATGTTGTTGATATCTGTACAGGATTGTCCCCGACAATAGTAACAAATGGTAGAACATATGGCAACATTTTTTGTATCCATTGCATACAGAATTTATCAAAACTTGGAGGGATTCAGGAACGTCAGTTTCGACGTTTTCCAAAAAAGCGTTTGACGAAGAATATGTACTTGTATCATACACGGTGGATCTAATGTCTTTCCGTATAATGGCGGCTGCTGCCTTAATAATTCTGATCCGTTCCTCCTGGTCATCCTGATTTCGTGTCTCGTACCAAGTTTCTGACACACCATCTAAAAAACTTAACTTACTGCGACTAAGCGGACACCCAATTAGGCTAGTGACAGGACTAATAACTGGACACTGCAACCTACGCAAGCACATGCACACAATGGGCATCCTAAACTATGAACCCATATGCAGACTATGTAATGAAGCCCTCGTCCGATGGAGAGAAACTCTAATTATTAGAGAAAACCTAGTGAAAACGTTACTAAGCCTAATAAAGACTGCAAAACTTTTCACTGAATAATGCGATATGATGAATAACACAATAAGCCCAAGGCTGCAGTGTTCAAGGCACCTAACCCTGCCATCAAATCACAATTCAATGAATCAATCAAGTTTCTGACAAGCGGTATCACAGAAACAAATTATATGCTGATCCTTGTGTTCATTAGTGATGATAATGTCATTACCATATTTTTCCATGAGATTTTTTTTCTAGTTTTTACAGAGGGGACGTAGCCGTCGAACCCTTCGAGAATCTCGCTTAATGAAAACTGGCATTCATCTCTATTTTCTTCGAAATATGAACCGATGTATTCAATCGCTGCTGTAACATCTTCGTCTTCTGGTCGGCCGCTTTTCTCCACTAATGGAGGAGGTTTAATGAATCTCTTAATGCATTTGCCGTGGTACCTGCCCTCAGATGCAATAAATCAGGTCATATTTCCAATTCACAGAATAACGTCGGCGCTCAATGAATCATTTCGTTTCTCTGCGGTTTGAATAAGGTTATCTTTAAATAGAAGAGTGTGAATCAAATGTACTGGATTGCGTTTTGCGGCACATTTTTTGATCTGTTTTATACGAAATTCCTCTGAAGCACAAAAGTATAAAGGAATCTCTCATAACGGACACTACATTAACCGGATCCCTCTATTAAGCGGACATTTTTCTTGGCACCGTCGGGAACCAATGTAGTTTAAATGCAAGGGCATCTCCATTAAGCGGACTCTCTGTTGACAGGACGCGGACAGGAAAATTTTGGAAATTTTTAAATATTACCCTCTTTTAGGCGGACATGTTACTAATTAGGTGCATTATGTGCTTAAATGGTAGTAAACTTATGGTTGAAGGTGAAGTGGCAAGGTCGTGCTAAAACTCCTAGATTTTTAATAGTTTTCGGTGGCAAAACAACAGAAAATCGAAGTGAGAACAGGTGCAGAGAATCATAGGAAATACTAAGGACATGCACAATTGAGGGGAAGCCCGAGACTCGATAAGTACTAATAATAAACAGGTAAATTAGAAACAATTACGGTTAGGTTAGAATAAGAGATAAACAAACCATTGTTAGAAACAGAAAAGATTATTATTATTATTATTATACATAGTAGGCAGGCAGCCTAGGGCTGTTTATGCCTAATAACAAAAAAACAGGTACATGTGTATAATTATAACTAGTAACTAACTAACCGGGTATAACTTATGAAGGTAAATATAAAGTATAGGTAACTATAAGGAAGAAAAAAATACATATATTATAAAAAAATATAGTAGGTGTAGATAAATATTCCATTATTGCACAGTATTAGAGTTCAGGTATAAATCAAGTCTATTTTTAAATTGGTTTACACTTGTAGATTTAATAACTTCATCAGGTAGCCTATTCCAATTGTCCACGACACGATTACTGATAAAATGTTTATTAGGATTAGATGAGAAATGATTCTTTGTAAGTTTCATTTCATGTCCTCGGAGATGTACATTGGCACTAAGGGTAAATATATTCTTTATGGATGAGCAGCTGTAAAGATTATTTAATATTTTGTACGTTTCGATAAGGTCACCTCGTATTCTATGTTGAAGCAATGTTGGTAATTTCATCTTCCTCAGTCGTTCTTCGTACGGTATATTATAAAACCCTTGGGGAAGAATTTTGGTTGCTCTTCGTTGTATTTTTTCAAGGAGATCGATGTCTTTTTGGAAATAAGGCGACCATATTTGGAAACCAAACTCAAGGATGGGACGAATGTAGGACTTGTAAATCTTTATAAATAGTTCTGGTGATATATGGTGAAAAGATTTCCTGACAAGATATATCATGGAGTTAGCTTTTTTGGTGATTTTAATGATGTGGCTGTCCCATTTGAGATTATGTTTTATCGTGATTCCTAGATCAATTTGGGATTCAGTGGACAATATGGTACTGTTATTGAGTTGGTATTCCAGATGGGAATTACATTTGCCAATATGTAGCACAGAACATTTGTTGATGTTTAGGTTTAATAACCACTTTTTTGTCCAATCATAAATTTTATTGAGGTCATTTTGTATTTCTTCACTCATTTCAAGAGGGTTGTTGAATATTTTCGTGTTGTCTGCATATAGGCTAATAGAGGACGTTATTGATGAAGGCAGATCAGCAGTAAAAAGGGTAAATAAGACAGGTCCTAGCACAGAACCCTGAGGCACTCCACTAAGCACAATATTAGACTTGGAATAGTTGTCTGCAATCTTCACATAAAATTCTCTGCCATTCAAAAAGGAACTGATCCAGGCCAGAATGTTCCCTCGAATACCTATATGGTCCAGTTTAGCTATCATGCGTTGTAAAGGAACTCGATCAAATGCCTTTTCAAAATCTAGATAGAGAACATCAATGGGCTTTTGCATATCAAATTCACTAATCCAGTTATGTAGGTTGACTAGAAGATTGGTTACAACCGATCTTCCTGGCATAAAGCCGTGCTGTTCTACTGGTAGTGCATTTTCCGCTTTGAGGAATTCCAATAGTTCATTGGTAATAATTCGTTCCATGCATTTGCAAGGGATAGATGTGAGGCTAATTGCACGGTAATTAGTGGCCAACTTTTTATCACCTTTTTTATAGATGGGTGTGACTGTTGCTGTTTTCCAGTCTTTTGGAAGTATGCCTAACTCTAGAGATGTCTGCATTATCTCTGCCAGGGGTTGCGAAACGGTGTTAGCAGTATTTTTTAGAAAATGAGAGTTTATTTGGTCAGGACCAGGAGCCGAGTCGCTCTTTAGGTTCATAAGCACTTTTTGCACTTTATCTTTTGTGATGTTTATGGTAGTGAATGAATTTACCGCTCTCTGTAAGCCTTCTATTTCAGGAATATCGTCATCGGGTTCTGTGATATACTGTCGAGCAAATTGCGTAGCAAAAATGTTGGCTATTTCTGTAGTATTCTGTGTTAGTACACCACCATTATCTATAGAATTTGTTACTGAGGATTTTGAGCATATTTGTTTTTGAATATAACTATAGAATGTTTTGTTACTCCCGCTGGCAATGCTAGTTTCATAATTTTGTCTAGATCGTCGAATTTTCTGTGTTGTTAGATTATTTATAGTGCGGTAGTCTGAATAATTTTCCTCGGTTTGGTTCCTCTTATAGTTGTCCCAGAGTTTGCGTTTATTTTTTATTAAGTCTATGATTTCATTTGATATCCATGGTTTCTTAATTTGCTTTTTACTCTTATTTTTTGTTAATGGAACATATTTTTCTATAACAGTGTCCAGCATCTCTTTGAAAATAGTCCATTTTTACTTCTATGGATATTTCCGTTGATAATTTCGTCCAATCATAATTTTCAATATATCTATTAATTTCATTGTAATTTGCTTTCCAAAGGTTTTTTCGAGGTTGATAGTGTTTTTGCTCAAGATGCACATAAAGTTGTAAGTTCACTTGTAAGGTCAGGTGGTCACTCTTACCAATAGGTTGATTGTATTTGATTTCGGTTACCAAATTTTCGTCATTACTCAGCACTAGATCTAACAAAGATGGATTATTTGAGACACGGTATCTTGTAGGTTTATCAACAAACTGGGTTAAATTGCTTTCTAGATACATGTCTGTAAATAGGTCATTAGCGGCATTTCTATAATCATTTCTTATGATTGGCCAGTTAATATGTGGCAAGTTAAAATCGCCCAGAATTAGTATGTCATCGGTAAAAGAGGCTTCTTTAATTTTTTGAAACATTAATGTGTCATTCTGGATGGTGGAATGAGGGGGTCTGTAGACAGCAACTAATAGTAGATTGATGGAATGTATTTGAATGTCAATCCAAAGTGTTTCACTATTATCATTGTTGTGTGTGGTATTTAATGATGATAATATTGTAATAGATTGGTACACGTTTGATACGTACACTGCAACTCCTCCATATCCCAAATTACCCTGTTGTCGATCCTTTCTATAAAGTGTAAAATTTGGAATGTTGATAAGTGAATCAGGTATTTTTGGTTGTAGCCAAGTTTCAGTTATTGCTATAATTGCAGGGTTAGTATTCTCTATTTCAATCAATAATAAGTCGAATTTTGCCATGAGGGAAGCTAGGTTTGTATATAATATGGGAACATCTACTAAGGCTTTTTCTTTAGGTGTTAATCGTTTTTTGTTACAATTTTTGGCACTCCTCTTATGTACTTAATCGTGAGATTATTTTCCCCTTGATCAATTCGACCTTTTAGTTTTTCACGAAGGTCCCTTATTTGTTTCAGTTGCATTGGTGTTTGATCGGAGTTTATTTTGATGTTGTCATTTCTAAGCTTAGTTTGATTCCTCAAAACCAAGAGAGCACTTTGAGGGGAGTCTAATATAACCTTTAGTGGCCTATTTTTATTTGAGTCTGTTCTTTTGCCTACACGAAAGGCCTTAATATCTGAAATGGTTTTTCCAGTCGCTTCTAAAATTACTTCGTTGACTTTAGAGATATCATGATCAATTTTGGCTTTCAAGTTCATGGATTCAGATTCTTCTAGATTGAAAATCATAATGTTTTGTGCCCTTCGTGTTCTTTCAGCAACTTCCATGATAATCTGCTCACCGTCCGACTGCAGGGCAGTTTCCGCATTTTTTAACTGTGTGCTTTCAGCCAGCATCTCTTTTATTGTTTTCATTTCACTCTGCATATCAGCAATCAGTTTAATCAAATCCGGGATCTGGCGTATATTGAATTTACAACCATCACAATAGAAATTTAGTACTCTGGATTGTTTTAAGTTCCTGCATCGTATTTCAGTAGTGGATAACTTGGATCACTTTGAGCAAATTTTACTTTGGCAGCCATCACATTTGAAAAGTTCATCCGCATCGGTCTCTATTTTGCATTTGGAGCAATTCATTGTTTTGGTTAAATATTCAGGAAGCGTGTGAAAAGTCCAGCCCTGTACTGTATTTTATTCACTATCAAACACAAAAAACAGTCACAAAAAGTTCACTGATGTAAATGAACTACACCTGATTTTGTTTAAACACACAATATTTATGTTATCTCCAATCCAATGTGCAGCTCAATATGGCAAGGTTGAATCACCAGTTAAAGGTGAACAATTTGATATAAAATATATGTTTGTTAAAACTATTTTTCCACTAAAAACTTTAACTTATTTGGAGAGCCAAATATACACATCCACCTTGTTTGAGGTTGGATGGAAGATGTAAACAGGAAAGGCAAAGATACAAAATAGGCATACTCATTGCAAGAAGTGAAATGGAAAGACGAAGGACGAATAGACAAAGACGATTATCAATTCTATATGCAGGAGAGGAAAAGCAAGGAAGTAAGGGAACCGCATTCATGATAGACCAAAAGATCAGAAATCAAATACTGGAATTCAAGAGAATAAATGGTAGAATCTCATATCTTAGAATTAAAAACCAGATAGCAAATGTATCCATAATAAAGGCATACGCACCAACCGAAGTAGCAACAGCTGAAGAAAAGGACATATTCTATGAAGCACTAGAAGAAACATGCCAGAAAACCCCACGATATGACACGTTAATTGTGCTAGGAGACCTAAATGGTATGATAGGAAAAGAAGAATACATGAAAAATGTAGCCGGCAAAGAAACAGTGCATGAAATAACTAACGACAATGGGACAAGGTTATGCAACCTAGCAGAAGGAACAAATATGTTCATAGTAAGCACAAAATACAGACATAAGAAAGAACACAAAATCACATGGATGAAACCTGAACAAACCGGAGGAAACCAAATAGACCACATCCTTATTTTTTTTTTTTTTTTTTAAGTTATATTTGCATATTTACAATCTACTCTTACAGTTTGAGTAATAAGTAAATTTGATATATATATATATACACACATGTCATGAGTTGGGATCAAGCCATCGCTATTCTCCCAAAGAGTTTATAGTAATTTTGGCTGAGTTAAGCAACTAGGTCTTGTGGCCATTTACGCTTCAATCTTCTTGGGACTGCTGGTTGATTTGCGAGCTGCTCTACAAGGTCGTTTTCATGTCCTGCTAGTCTGAAGCTGTATGCTCTTGTAAGTCTTTTGATTTCGGCTGCTACGTACGGGATCTTCAGATCTGCGTGGAGGGTGTCGTTGTTTACATACCATAGCGCGTCAGTCATCATACGAAGGACCTTAGACTGGAACCTTTGGAGAATTTTGGTGTGGGATGCCTTCGCGCAGCCCCATAGCTGGATTCCGTAAGTCCATACGGGTTTCAAGATTACTTTGTATAGTAATAGCTTATTTGATAGGGATAGTTGCGATCTCCTTCCAATTAGCCAGTACATTTGTTTAACTTTGAGATCCAGGTGTTTCCTCTTAGTTTTAATATGAGTGCTCCAAGTAAGTTTACCATCGAGGTGCATCCCAAGGTATTTTATTTCGGATTTTATTGGAATAGGAGCATTGTTAAACCTAATTTGTGGACAAACTAAGCGTCTGTTTGTGAAGGTTATTTGTGCAGATTTTTCACTATTGACCGTTATTCGCCATTTGCTAGTCCAATCTTGCAGTAAATCGAGGTGGAGTTGTAATTGCTCTGCTGCTGCTTCAGGTATTTCGTTGGTTGATAGGATGGCCATATCGTCTGCAAACATGGCGATTAGAGTGTTCTCTGTGGTTGGAGAGTCAGAGGAGTAGATCAGGTATAGCAGCGGTCCCAGAACACTACCTTGCGGAACTCCTGACTTAATTTGGTGGTATTCGGAAATTGCACTGTTTACGGTTACTTGGTAGAACCTCTCAGCTAGGTATGATTTTAATACTAGGTAGATCTGACTTGGTAGATGTAATTTGATCTTGTACAGTAAGCCTTTATGCCAAACTTTATCGAAGGCCTGTTTGATATCTAAAAACGCAGCAGCGCTTGTTTGTTTGGATTCCAGTCCTTCCATTATATGATTAACGATCCGGTGGCTTTGGTGAATTGTAGAATGAGCTTCACGAAAACCGAACTGATAAGAGGGTATTATTTGATTGAGATGTGCCGTTTCTTTTATTCTTTTGGACAGGAGCCTCTCAAATATTTTAGACATTAGGGGTAGGAGGCTTATGGGTCTGTAAGAGGATGGTTGGTTAGGTGGTTTACCAGGCTTTGCAATCATGATTATCCGAGCGTACTTCCATAGTATTGGGAAGTAAGTTAATCGTAGAATACTATTGTATATGGTGGTGAGTAGAACTAATGCTTTTCTTGGAAGATGTTGCAGTATTTCTCCTACAATTAGATCATAGCCAGGGGCTTTTCTAATGTTTGTGAGTTTAATTTGCTGGCGAACTTCAGATGGTGAGAAGGGTGAAATCGGCAGTGAAAGCTGGCACGGAGCATTCAGAAAATCTTCTATTTCATTGTCGTCATGATTGCCTTGCGGAATTGGAGTCGTGAAAACGTTAGTAAGATGTTGTGCAAATATATCTGCTTTATCTTTATCAGTTCTGGCCCATGTATCATCAGGTTTCTTGATTGGAGGAATTGCTACGATTGGTTTCTTGAACTTCTTCGTTGCCTTCCAGATAGTGTGGTCGTTAGGTGATAGTTTTGTGATGTATTGCTTAAATGTTTCATTGCGTGCTGCCGTAAGCGTGTCATGCAGCTGGTGAGTTAGTCTGTTGTAGATTATTTTGTCGTGCCTGTTTCTTGTTGTTTTCCACTTTTTCCGAGCTCTACGCTTCTCTGTGATGAGATCTCGTACGTGGCGAGGAATGTTAGTGACTTCAGGTCTACTATTTGTAGTAGTAGGTGTGGCTTGCCAAGCAGCTGATTGGATTATTGTAGTTAAGTATTGCACTGCTTCGTCGAGGTCATTAGCAAGTCCGCACTTAGCTTTCAAAGAGTAAACATACGCTTGACGCGCTCCGTTATCTCTGAAAGTGCAGTGCCATTAGCAGATAGTAAAGTTGAAGACCAAGTTTATTTTAATCTACTGCAGTACAGCTAAAAATCGTACGTACAAGCAAATTATTTTACTTATTGAATGTAAACATCTCGACCCATGTTTCCAATCGGAAACGGGTACGGCTTCGGCCCGCCAGGAACATCAACCGTAAATAATCAAACCGCCCAGGAAAATTATGGTTTCACGTTTAACATCCCGAGTGCCCAAGGATACAACTTTCCTCAACCTCGAAACCAGCCTAATCCACAATTCCCATATATATCCCATAACCAACCTGTAATGACACCCTCTTTTATAATGTATCCAAACACAGCCCAACCCTCACAGGCAATGCAAACTAACTCAAATCAACAACACCCCAAAGAAACAAATAACGACAACATTACCGATTCAGATATTCAGTACGCGAACTCTCAGGTATACGAGGAAGCTGAGTCAGTGCCAGATGAGATGGATGGTGATAATGATCAAGAAAGTGCAACGAGCTCAAAACACGACTGGCAGACAGTTAAGAAAAGAAAAAGAAACATACCCCTACCAAATCTCAACTCAACCCAACCTAATCAACTGAACACATCCAACAGGTACGAAATTCTATCGCAAGAAAAAAGTAATAATGATAATGATAATCAACCGAGTAAAACCTCAAAACCGCCACCAATTTACATTCATGGTGTCAATGATTATGGAAAAATGATAGAAAATATCACAAAAGTAATCGAAAAAGAGCAATACTACACATCAGCAACGTCAAGCGACTCAATTAAAATCAATACCCTAACCTCAGACTCCTACAGAAAATTAACGAAACATCTCAAAGAGGAAAACATAATTCATCATACGTATCAGCTCAAAGAAGAGAGAGCATATAGAGTAGCCATTCGAAACCTACATCATTCCGTACCAGTGGAGACCACCAAGAAAGAACTAGCCGAACAAGGTCACAAGGTTCGTAATATCATAAATTTACGCCACAGAGTAACTAAACAACCTCTTCCTCTCTTTATGGTGGACCTCGAACCCAGCGAAAACAATAAAAAGGTATTTGACGTTAAACACATCAGTAACATAATCGTTTCCATAGAACCCCCCAGGAAGAAAAATACCATTCCACAATGCCTTAGATGCCAAGACTATGGCCATACAAAGAGATATTGTAACAAACCTTTCACTTGCGTTAAATGCGGCGCTGGACACGCAACATCAGTATGCAAAAAAGATCCCAACACTCCAGCCAAGTGTGCCTTATGTGGTGGAAGGCACCCGGCCAACTATAAAGGTTGCACAGTTTACCAAGAACTTCAAAGAGCCAGAAACGCACCATTCAGAGGAATAGCAAACAAAACTCGCCCACAACAAACCCCTCCAAATATAAACGAATTTCCTCCTCTCCCGCACCAAGCCAATAATCTCCATAATGGAAGTCAAGGATTCCCCCAAGCTGTGACTAGTCATCCTCAAGCATGGGCAAGAAGAAGCAATAATCCTCCGATTCATGACCAACATATGAATATCAACGATATGCTCTCAAACTTCCTAATTGAATTCAAAAATATGTTTTCTCAACTCATAAGCCAAAATAGCATGATCCTAAACATGCTCTCCACTGTAATTAACAAAATAGCTTAAAAATGGCCACTTCGCTACGTATTGCTCTCTGGAACGCCAACGGCATTTCTAACCACATTCCTGAAGTAATAACTTTCCTACAGCTGCAACATATTGATATATTACTAATTTCAGAAACTCATGCAACGAACAGGACAGCATTAAAAATTCCACATCATAAAATATACTATGCTAATCACCCAGATGGGACTGCCCACGGCGGCTCAGCTGTTATAATCAAAAATACAATCGCTCATTACGAATTGCAGCCTCATCAAACAGAAAAAATCCAAGGAGCAATTATAAAAGTACAAGCTCTTCCCTATCCACTTGTTATTGCAGCAGTTTACAGTCCACCGAGGCATGCCATATCATCCGATGAATACGAAGAATTCCTCAGGTCCCTGGGTGCTAAATTCATAGCAGGGGGAGATTGGAATGCGAAAAACACAGCCTGGGGCTCTAGACTGATAAACCCAAAAGGACGCAACTTACTAAGAACAGTCCAAAGAAACAACTTCGGTTATCTTTCCACTGGAGAACCCACCTATTGGCCTAGCGATACAAACAAACTGCCGGATTTACTAGACTACGCAATCACCAATGGAATAGCTACCACATATACTAAAGCAGAATCTAACCATGACTTATCAACTGATCATTCTCCAGTCATTATTACCGTCAGCACAACAGTAATTACAAAAGAAATGCCCATCAGACTATGCACTAAAAATACGGATTGGGATTGCTTCAAAAACTACTTGGAAGAAAACATCACCCTCAGAATTAGGATTAAAGATGCTAATGACATCCTTATTAAAAAGAAAAAATAAAAAATAATAAAAGACGTTAGATCATACAGAGGAACCAGTGTAAACACGGACCACCACCTAGTAATAGCAGAAGCAAATCTAAGAATGGTAGGGGAGAATAAAACTAGAAGAAGAAATAAAAAATGGAACGTAGAAAGCCTAAGTAATGAAGAAAAGAAAAGAAAGTTCCAAGAAGAAGTCAGTACACACTTAGGAAGGAGAAACAAAGAAGAAAAAATAGAAGAAGAATGGAAAAACATAAAATACGCAATAATCGAGGCATCAGAAAAAACCATAAAGAGAAAGCAAATAGAGAACAACAATTGGTTCGACGATGAATGCGATGAAATGATAAAGAAAAAGCGAGAAGCAAGATTAAAATGGATAGGATTAAGCAAAGAAGAAGATTACGGAAGGTTCAGACAAATACGAAAAGAGGGACTCAAATTGATAAGAAATAAAAAAACTAAAATGGATAGAAGCAAGAATGGATGAACTAGAAAAAAACAATAAAAATAATGCAAAATTATATAGACAAATAAGGCAACAAACAAGAAAGAACCCAATAGTAAAAATAAACAAAAAGGAATGGCAAGAGTACCTAGAGCAAATGAAAACGACAGAAGAAGATAATAGCGAAGATGAAGAACCAAATAACACACAAGAGCAAGCAGTGGAAAAACCAACACAAGAAGAAGTAAACAATATCATAAAAAACCTTAAAAACAGAAAGGCACCAGGGTCAGATACCATCCACAATGAAATGTTAAGAGATGGGGGAAACGAACTAAAAACAAGAATATATGAGCTAATATCAACAATATGGGAAAAAGAATGGCGATTAGGAATGATAGTGCCTATACCAAAAAAAGGGGATTTAACAAAGTGTGACAACTACAGAAGAATAACGTTACTAAATATAATGTACAAAGTATTATCGACAGTAATATTAAAAAGAGTGAATAAGTACACAAAAAGGGAGAGTGCGCTCTACCACCGATCTGTATTGCCACCGATGTGGATTTGGATCCGACATTAAATGACTACCGACATGAACTACTACCGATTTGATTTACCACCGACTTGGAATACAACCGATGTGGGTTTAGATCCGACAGGAACTACCACCGACTTGGTTTACTACCGACTTTTAAAGTTTGTAACAAATATATGGTATGCCACCGAACTAAAGTACCACCGACTTGGTGTACAAACCGACTTGGATTACCACCGATGTGGATTTACATCCGACATGAACTATCGCCGATGTGGACTACCGCCGCGCGTTTACTTCCAACCGTTTCCGACAGTAGTTGCTGCAACACATCTTACGCGAGCGACCGCGAACTTGCAATCCTTCCTATTAATAATTTGGCAGCAACTGCAGTATCTTTATGAAGTAATTGGTATCACTAGCTGCTGAAAGACTTCATATTTCATCAGTAAATGGTTTATATTGTAATAAAATGTCAGTATTATGTTTTAACTCGTACATAGATTTAAATTCTTTCAACAGAAATGCGATCTTGTTTGATTAGCGTTTGGCGTATTTTGGCCAGTAAGCAAATTTTACTAAAATTCTGGAAGTATTAGAGCGTTATTATTATATAAACATGCGGCTGCAGCTGCGTTAAATTTCGTACTACCCACAAAATAATCAAGCTATTGTGGTTTTGTTTGCAAAAAATTAAAGAAGATCAGAAGATAAATAAGAAAGATAGATGGGTGTGAAAGAAAACCACAGTATCTTTAGTTATTTTGTGTGTAGTACGAAATTTAACGCAGCCGCATGTTTTATATAACATATAACGTTCCAATATTTACAGAATTTTAGTAAAATATGCTTAAGGGCCAAAATACGCCATACGCTAATCAAACAAGATCGTATTTCTTTTGAAAGAATTTAAATCTATGTACGAGTTAAAACTTAATACTGCCATTTTATTAAAGTATAAACAATTTACTGACGAAATATGAAGTCTTTCAGCAGCTAGTGATACCAATTACTTCATAAAGATACTGCAGTTGCTGCCAAATTATTAATAGGAAGGATTGCAAGTTCAGAGTCGCTCGCGTAAAATGTGTTGCAGCAACTACTGTCGGTATCGGTTGGAAGTAAGCGCGCGGTGGTAGTCCACATCGGCGATAGTTCCTGTCGGATGTAAATCCACATCGGTGGTAATCCAAGTCGGTTTGTACACCAAGTCGGTGGCATTTTAGTTCGGTGACATATCAAATATTTCTGACAAACTTTAAAAGTCGGTAGTAACCCAAGTCGGTGGTAGTTCCTGTCGGTAGTGTTCAGTACAGTTGTCAGAAGTCGGAGGAAATCCATATCGGTGGCGATCAACATTGGTGGTTTTGTATACAACCCCACAAAAAGAGAAAGGAGAATACCAAAATGGATTCACACAAGAAAAATCGACGGTTGACGCAATACACAAACTAAAACAAGTGATAGAAAAATGTTACGAAAGAAAGATTGAGCTACACGTATACAGGGTGTAAAAAAAGTCTGGAATATAGCAAATATTTCAGAAACTACCGGAGATAAATTTTTCAAAATTGCCAGACTTATATAGGTAAAAACGGCGCATCTAGGAAGGACAAAACCGTTTCTGTAACTGTACAGGGTGAGTCAGAAAAAATACCAACTTTTGTATTTTAAATTGGACACCCTGTATATTAACGAGGAATCAAATAGTCCTTCAAAAGACAAATTCAACGATATAGGGTTTCACGGATTTATCTGTCAAAATGGCAAATGTGGGGTGACTTAAAGAATAAGGTTTACAACAATAGATCGGTTAATATTGAAGCTTTAAAGGATCATATTAAAAATGAGATACGTCAAATTTGATGGGATACTTTTGACAACGTCTTACGAGAATTTAAAGACAGTATCCCATCGAATTTGACGTATTTCTTTCTAATATGATCCTTTAAAGCTTCAATATTAACCGGTATATTGTTGTAAACCTTATTCTTTAGGTCACCCCACATTTGTCATTTTGAGAGATAAATCCGTCAAACCCTATATCGTTGAATTTGTCTTTTGAAGGACTATTTGATTCCTCGTTAATATACAGGGTGTCCAATTTAAAATACAAAAGTTGGTATTTTTTCTGACTCACCCTGTACAGTTACAGAAACGGTTTTGTCCTTCCTAGATGCGCCGTTTTTACCTATATAAGTCTGGTAATTTTGAAAAATTCATCTCCGGTAGTTTCTGAAATATTTGCTATATTCCAGACTTTTTTTACACCCTGTATATAGATTACAAACAAGGATTTGACAGTCTAGAAAGGAAAACCATAATGGAAGACATATCAACATTAAGAATACCAACAAAAATTAAAAGACTAATCAAAATGACACTAGATAAACCGCAAGCGGCCGTAATAACACAAGGACTAACCAACCCAGTGAAACAAACAAAATGAGTAAGGCAAGGAGATGGGCTCTCTGCAGCCCTCTTTAATATAACATTAGAAGGTGTAATAAGAAACTGTAAAATATCTGGATCCATAATACAGAAACCAATACAAATAATAGCATACGCTGACGACATCGCAGTAGTAACAAGAAACAAGAAAAGCTTGGAGAAGATAATAAAGAAAATGGACGAGGAGGCACAAAAAAGAGGATTAGAAATAAATAAAAATGAAACCAAATACACGAAATTAATAAAGACCAGAAATCAGATAACAAAACAGAAATAGTAATGGGAAAATATAGATTTGAGCAAGTTCAAACTTTTAAATACCGTGGAACAGTGATAAGTAATAAAAACGAGAGAAGCATAGAAATATCACAAAGAATAAGAGCCGGACACGGCACATACTACAAATTCAAGGAAATCATCAGAAGCAAACAAATAAGTAAAGAAACAAAAATGAGAGTGTACAAAGTAGCAATAAGGCCAGCAGTACTATATGCAAGCGAAACCATGTGTATTACAAATAAAGACGCAGAGAAATTAAAGATATTCGAAAGGAAGATAATTCGAAAAATATGTGGACCAAAGAAGATAAATGAAGAAATATATATAAGACTTACAAATTAGGAGATAGAAGAAAGACTAAAAGGAGAAAACATAGTAAAAGAAATTAAAGCCAGAAGATTACGTTGGTACGGCCATATACACAGACAAAACGAAAATGCAATTACGAAGAAGATAATGAAATGAAAGCCACAAGAAACGAGAGCACAAGGAAGACCAAAGATAAGATGGGAAAACCAAGTAATAAGCGACATAAAAACGATAATCGATAAATGGAGAGAAAAAATAAAAGATAGGAAAATATGGAGAAAAGTAGCAGAGGAAGCAAAGAAACACAACGACCTGTAAAGTAGGACAGTGGAGAGGAGTGACGAACAACCCAATAACAAAGTCAGAAGGGCTCTAAGGAGCGGCATCAATTCTATGAAGAATGTATGTGATTAAATGGTAGGGAATTAGGAAAATTACCTGATTTCATATGTGTGGTATGGGGCACGTTATAAATTGCGTGTTCAGATGCTAGCTAGAAAACTAGGGGAATTACCTCTTTTCTTATGCGCCCTATGTTTTCCAACTTTAATCCTCAGTTGTGTATCTGAATTTCGGAAGTGTTCTGCGAAAATGATTTTATTTATTTATATCAAAGTATTCTTTGTTTATAGCTGCATTTTCTTAAAAAGCAGGTAGGTTTTCTTCATTACAGGCTGCAGTTGATATTTATGTACTAAAGCTACTTTTTTACAGTAGTGTCATAATGAAAAGCAAACATAGAACTGTATGTATTCTTTGTTCTATATTCAAATAAAGATTAAACAAAATGAAAATTAAACCATTTCTATTAAGAGGACACCTCCATTAAGTGGACAAAAATCGTGGCGGAGATATTGGCAAGAAACTCCAATTTTGCTCCTTTTTTTCCAATATGGTGACCAACGCTCAGGTCTTTTGAGGGGGAAAACTTAATATGTTCATTTCTGACCTTAAATAAAGCTATTAAAGCCGTTTGCAGCTTTCCTCTTAATTATTTCCCGAAAAAAATTAATGAACTATAACTTTTTTCAAAAGTTTTTTGGGAAGTATCGATTTTGAAAAAGTCACAAAATTAAAATTTTACAAACAGTAAAAGAAAGTTGTGTGATGACCACATCGAATTTTCTAAACTGGCAAATCATTGAATGAGGGAATCCCCTTGAAGGAACCCGCTCGGAATCAATTGACAGTGGAAACCTCTTACTGTAGAACATAATTTGATAAACCTACTTTTAACTATACATATATAACCCCATTTACATATTTAAATAATGCTTATTTGCACATTTACAGGTAAATTACAAATTACTCAAGTATCTACCGTTTACCTAAATATAAAAATTAACTGCCTTTATCCTTTATCTAATAGACGTGTCTGTCTGGGACGCTGTTTTGTCCGGGACGCTGTTTCAGCAGCCAAACCGTAAGAGATAGAGAAAAAAGTTATTAAAGTTATATGTTTGGAATGGTCATGTCAGGTCAGGAACCGAATTTCAGTCACGTGACACTTCCGGTTTTCGAGAAATCACAAAAAGACCCTTTTTAAAATAGAACGCGTATTAAATAAAAACTGTTTCGGCCGCCAAACGTAGCTGCGACCCTCTGCGCCTGAAATCCTCGATCGGTTAGGCTACCACTTTGACACCTTCCAGGTCTGGGTGGTTGCCTAACCGATCGAGGTTTGAAGGCGCGTTAAATGAGACATTTGTCTCACTGGACTGCTAGTATTTATCTATTGCTTTAGTAAGGTCTTACACATGTCTGTATTTAACTCTTGATTAGCGCTTAAATTTTGATCTCTTAACAGGTTTTAAAATGCTGCAAGCTGTGACTTTTTTTTATTACATTACAACAGCCTGTAAGCTGTGAGGCTGTGACATATAATAAGGGGAAGTACCGGTACTCAACGCTCTTAGTACGTCTAAATACATATATGGGTTAAAAAACTTCAATGATTAAATACGTGAAATGTGATCTGTGACATCAGCATCTGGGTTGCCATCACCAAATCGCGGAGCAATGTGAAAAAAGACGCACATAATAGATTATTTCAAGTACCATACCAGGAGAATGCTGCATCTTTAAACAAAAAAAAAACCTAAAAGGTCCAAATTTGTTCTTTAATTTGAGTGTTTTCAAATTCTTTTATAGTTTGTGCCCTTTTTGAGAAAAACTAGAAAACAGAAAATATTCGCCATTTTAACCAATTGGATAAATGATATAAAACAATTCGCATATTAATTTGATTGACACTGCTCAGACAGGTGTTCTTTTTGTAAATTTTTGCTATGCTATTGTATTTTATTAATTGTTGCTGCCCAATTTTTTTGGTATATTTGTTTTAAGTTTTTAATTATTTTTGCAGCTCGCTATAAATATGTCTGATAACTACTTAGTAGCAAGGGTTGAACCCAAGCAGCTGTTGTAATATCGGCATTATTAGTAGCTTCAGCGTACTTATGCGAACGTTTTGTCCGTCCGTCCGTCCGTCTGGATCGCCTGTAACTTTCGAACGGCTACAGATATCGAAATTTTGAAAGGGGGCAAAGTTGTTGCTAAGGTCCCGAGCACCTTCATGCGCTATTTGGTTTTGGCGAAAGGTGCCGATTTTCCACTTCCAATTTCCAAGCATTGTAGCACAGTGGCGGCTTGTCCACTTGGCGCCATCTACAGAAGTTCGGTGGTCACGTTTTGAACTACACATTCTGAAGCTACTCTTTAGATCTGTAGTTGAGCAGTTTATTTTTTTTTTAGACGTTTGGATTTGTTTCAAACAACCCAGTACTGCACAATATAACAGACTACCTCATAGAGGAGGCCAGCGCCGAAGAAGAGGAGCTCCTGGGGCTCGAGCCAAGCTCCGACGCTCAGGATGCGGCTGCGACCGTTGACCGGGACGATGCCCTGATCTCAGTTTTAGACAAAATCATTCTCTACCTGCGCATCGTGCATTCGGTGGACTACTACAACCACTGCGAATATCCCAACGAAGACGAGATGCCCAACAGGTGTGGAATCCTCCATGCCAGGGGCCCTCCGCCCACTGCCAAAGTAGGTCCAACTATTGTGTAATACACCGTGTAAGTACTACTGTCGCTGCTTTCAGACCGATATCTCGCAATTCGTCGGTGTGCCAATCGAAGCCAAGATGTCTCACTTCCTACCAGAAAAGACCAATCGCGACGAGAGCAAGAACGACAACAAGCTCGTCAATCTAGCCCTTAAGGACGTCGAGATGGAAATCGACAAGTTTGTGCAGGCCAACACTAGGGAGCTGGCTAAGGACAAGTGGCTCTGTCCTCTGTCAGGAAAGAAATTTAAAGGTTAGCTTTTGTTCTACTCGAATTCTTTGTACTTATTTTGCTCTGGTTAGGTCCTGATTTTGTACGTAAGCACATCTTCAACAAGCACGGAGAGAAAATAGAGGAAGTGAAGAAGGAAGTGGAGTTTTTCAACAACTACCTGCGTGACGCCAAGCGCCCCATGCTGGAGACTCCCCAGCCCAAGAAGGAGGAGACGCCCAGCTACAGCCACCCAGGGTGAGTTCCTTGACTTGTATTTTAATGGATTGTACACAGCGCCACTGATGTGGAATACCACCGATTTGGATTATCTTCCAACATAATGAATTATTTGTAATTTTCTATTGATCTTAAAAAATATTAGACGCAAATGAAATCCATCAGTGGTACTCGACACCCTTTCACTTTAACGTTACTTCTTATTTCGTGCACTTGGCTTGCAAACGCACAGGCCAAACTTTGCTTCCAGGAGCTACGGCAGCTCGTACGGCAACTACGGGCCGCCCTCCCGTTTCTACAACCAGGGCTACACCAGGCCCCGTCCCTACGCGCCGCCACGCACCAGGTGAGACGCCCACTACACTTAGTAGCTTGAATATTTTACTATCATTCTGTTAGTTGGTGACCGAGAGGTTTCTGTGCAGGGGTGGAGGCGGCGACTTTCGACCCATCATCCACTACAGGGACCTGGACGCGCCGCGAGAGCCGGAAGAGTTTATTTAAGTGCGTACTCCCGTAGCTGTTTGGCGGCTGGTAGCGTGTGTGAATGAGCGTGTCCTCTTGTGTAATGTTAAATTTGTTTATTTTGGTAAGCAATAAAGTATAGAATTGTATCTCGAGGTGGAAGTTTTGTTATCTAATGTTGACGTACTTTGATAACGAGTGAAATATTAATTGTATAATTTTGTAAATTGTAGCAACATTGTAAGATTTACAAAACAGACTTAATGTATTAGTGTTAATTGTCAGTATATTTGAGATATTAATTAGAATTATGACATTATATTTTAGGTGTTTTAGTATTACATAAGTTCAATAGCAATAGCTATGGGGTGGAGTCCTAAATTAAGCTTTAACACAACAATCTTGTTTCTGAAGAGGTAAGTTTTATTACAACAGTTAGTACGATTGCGTATTTATTAAATGTTCAGGGTTTTATGAAGCAATTTATTTATATGAAAAAGAAATTAAGAATGAGGAATGCTTCTTTAACAAACGTTGCAACAAGATATTTAAATTTTCAAAAACTACGATTAAAGTACAGAATCAAGTGTTTAGTGCTGCAGACTAGTTGGTGACAGATAAACATAAGTACATACACATTTAAAATCTTTAACTATCTCAGCTTATAGACACGTCTTGTGCTACTCACAGAAGGATGAAGTTAACATTACATCCAGCAAGTGACGTCAGTTTTCACTGTATTTGTTTGAGAGCCGTTAACACCTGTGTTTTGGTTAAGCGTTACACCGGTATTTGTTTAGTTTTTATCTTTATTTCGTTGATATAATAATGATGCAATCATACAGTGCTTAGAAGTGTGTAAATCGATACAAAAGCAGATCAAACATATCGTTGCATAAGTATGTATTTTCGATTTTCTGTAATAGTTTTTCAATTTATTTTAATGTTTTGGAGAATATCTGCAATTAGTAACATCACAGGTCAAGGGTATTAACGTTTCCATATTGGTTTGATTATTAATTGCATATTATGAATTTTATTTATAATTTATTATTATTTTATTAAAATAATTAATAGCTATTAACATATCCAGGAATCTTATGAGTATCATAACTGCCGCAGATGTTGTTTTGAAATGCAAGCTCATAGAACGAGGATTTTAAAACATCTGAGGCTGTTATGATTCATAACATCCATGATATGGTCAATAGTTTATCGGTTGCTGTATGGTAATGGTTGCCATTTACGGTAAAGGAATATTGCCGTACAGATACGGTTATGACTTAGTTACCAGCCTACTTTTGTATATGTAAACAAAAGCTTAATATCATGAAATCAGTAAAGGGTATTAACTAAAATTCTCAGATTTCCACAAGATTTAAATTTGGAAAAGCAATAAGTTGTTGCAATGTAACATGAAGATTTCAAACCATCACAACATGCTGGAATATGTTCAACGCATTTTACACAGTGCACACGTGGCAAGCTGCATCGGAACTGAACGACCGCAATTGCCTCTGGTGGTGAAATTTACAAAGAGTGAGTAATCCACAAACGTCTTCAAGCAGATTCGGCACCATATTTAAAAATAAATTATATCTTTAACACCATCCTTAGATGATACACCTACTTTCTTCTATTGTATGTATTCTTTATTCAGTTAGCAGCTATAATGTACCAAGGCCCGGATAATTTCGAAATAATTTTAGCTTATAATAATCCGAAAGTGCGTTGCTTAGTAACTGCCCAAGTGATTAAAAGCAATGCACTTGTGGGTATATTGCTAGATAAAATTATAAGAATTTATCACCACCCGAGATAAATTCCGACAGATAAGTCCTTGAATAAATTGAGAACAAATAATTATTTCTTTTTATCATACAATGCATTGTCAAACTTTTCGTTAGTAACACATTTTGCAAGCTGTTTGTTTCATGAAGCTTGTTGGGGGAGCTTCCCACTTTTCCTTTATATGGAAATTTATGGTTGCAGGCTCGATTCGATTTTTTGCTGGACTGTAGGAATTGTAGGTTTCACTGAATAAATACACTCGTTGAAAGCCGGAAATATGTTACTTTATTAGCAATAAACAACACATTGAACATTTGAACATTTACAAGAATTAGCTTTCGTAGAGCGGACCGGTTCGCATGCTGCCACGTTGACAGATGGAACGTAAGTGAGTTTTTAGAATCGGAAGCTGGCCCGGCAGTCTACTGCGCACAGTATGAATTCAGAATGCAAGAGAGGCGGCAAAAGTTTATAAAGTCCTTAACATACCGCCCGCCTTGGAAAGGGTAACCTTTCAAATAAAACAGTACAGAGTTGACATGTAAAAGCTAGAGTAAAACATGTAACATGAACACACATATATACAAAGCATAATAGTACATCAACAAAAGCCATAAGGGGAAGGCGCCAGGAATAGATGGGATCAACATGGAACTACTAAAATATGGAGGTGAAGAACTTTTGCAAAGACTCCATCAATTGATCACAAGAATATGGGCCGAGGAAAAAATGCCAAAGGAATGGGAAACAGGAGAAATTATAAACATACAGAAAAAAGGAAATCAACAACTATGTAAAAATTACAGAGGATTAACATTGCTAAATAACGCTTACAAAATCCTGTCCTCACTAATACAGAAAAGACTGAAAACGCAATCTGAACGCATAATAGGACAATACCAGTGCGGTTTCAGGGCAGGGAAGTCGACAGTCGAGGCAATACACACTATCAAACAAATTATTGAAAAAGCACATGAATACCAGCTGGAATTGGAAGCTCTCTTCATAGACTTTGAACAAGCCTTCGATAGCGTTAGAAGAACTAAATTAATGAAAGCATTGAAGGAACTAGGAGTATCTGCTAAACTGAGAAGATTAATAAAGGTTACATTAGTTAAAACAACAGCAACAGTAAGGACACAAGTGGGAAATACAGAAGAATTTCAGATAAACAAAGGAGTAAGGCAGGGCGACGCTCTCTCAGCGACACTTTTTAATCTGGCCCTAGAATATGTGTTGCGAAAAATAGACAAACGAACGCTAAAAATAAAAGGAAGTCAAATAATTGCATATGCCGATGACCTAGTGATTATTACAAGAAACCGCAGTATAATGGAAGAGATAGTAAAGGAGATAGTAACTGAGGGATCGGCAATAGGACTAAGAATAAATGAAAACAAAACCAAAATAATGAGAATTGATAAAAGACTCGAGGACTGTCACACTCAAACAAAAGTAAAAATTGGAAACTTTAATTTCGAAATGGTGGACAAGTTCAAATATCTGGGAATCACCCTAAATAACAGTGGAGACAAGAGGACGGAAATTAATGAGAAGATAGCATTAACCAATAGAGCATTCTACGCAAATAAGAAAATGCTACAGAGTAAGATGCTGAGGAAAAACACTAAACTGAAAATATATAGGACAATTATCAGACCGGTAATGTTATACGCTGCAGAGGTAATGACAATGACAAAAAAACAAGAAGAGGACCTGAGAATAATGGAGAGAAAAATATTAAGATATATATTAGGCCCGGTAAAGGACGGAAATGAGTACAGGAGCCGGATGAACCATGAATTAAATGAAGAAATAGGCGAAGATATAGTAAAGAAGATCAAACAACAGAGGGCTAAATGGCTAGGACACGTCTGGAGGGCCGGAACCAGTTCAATTATGTACACCATACTCGATTGGAAACCAGAAGGTGTAAGAAGGAGGGGACGACCAAGAAATACATGGTGGCAAGAAGTTACTGAAGACCTCCGAGGTATTGGAGTATACGGGTGGCAAGAATGTACAAAAGACAGGAAAAAATGGCAGGAGATATGCAGCAAGATTTAAAATAAACCAAGATGGGAACTGATCTATCCCAAAATAAGATCTAGAAAGCTTATAAAGCGGCATAACCCCCCTTGGGGTGTCCAGCCACTATATATAATAGTACATGGATCTTAATCTAGTACAAGAAAACCCGAACAATGGGGAGCCAAAAGGCTTTACGAAAACTGCGCTGAACGCTAACTCACTAGTTCACAACACTAGGTAGCGGGCACAATTTGGCGAAGGATCGCTTCACGATCCCTGACACAGTGTTCACTGACGCCACACGCGTAACGCCGTCAAGGCCAGGGTGCAGCTCGGTGACCCGGCCTAACCTCCACTTCAGAGGGGGTAGATTGTCATCCTTGATGAGGACCATGGAACCAGGCTGGAGGTCCGAAAGATGCGTGCGCCATTTGGTGCGCTGTTGGAGTTCCGAGATGTACTCTTTACTCCATCTCTTCCACACATTCTGGTGAAGTTGTTGTATTCTCTGGTATTTAGACAGCCGAGACTCGGCTATCTCAGTAACGTTGGGATCAGGCAGTGACACCAACGGACGACCAATCAGGAAATGAGCAGGAGTCAAAGGCTGAAGGTCGTTTGGATCAGAGGACAAAGGGGACAGGGGTCGGGAGTTTAAGGCCGCTTCCACCTGTGCTAACAAAGTGCTAAATTCATCATAATTTCGACTAGCGTTACCTATAACGCGACGTATGTGATGTTTGGAGGACTTGATTCCGGCCTCCCACAATCCGCCAAAGTGGGGACTGTGCGCGGGTATAAAATGCCAAGCTACTCCGTCGTTCGCGACTGATTCGGAAATAGAAGGGTTTTGTTCTGCGAGAAAATTGCCTAATTCGATTAACTCGGAATTAGCGCCTACAAAGTTAGTGCCGTTGTCTGAGTAGACATGGAGCGGTTTGCCTCGTCGAGCCACAAACCGGCGAAAAGCCATTAAGAAGGTTTCAGTAGAAAGATCAGCGACCAATTCAAGGTGCACTGCCTTTGTGACGAAACAAACGAATAGACAAAGGTAGGACTTTACTAGTTTAGAACCACGTCCCTTGCGATCCTTTATCATGAAAGGTCCACCATAATCAATACCAGTCGTATGAAATGGGGGCGATGATTGAGTACGAGAGGCTGGCAGGTCTCCCATTATGGGTTCAGTTAACTTAGGAGAGAATCTAAAACACCGTAAGCATTGATGAACCACTTGCTTGACGATATATCTGCCAGAGGTGATCCAATATCGTTCTCTGAGATTAGCTAACAGCATTTGAGGTCCGGCATGGAGAAGCCGAAGATGCTCATGCGATACTAGGAGTTTGGCAAATGGATGTTTGCCAGAAATCACTAGAGGAAACTTCTTGTCAAAGGGTAATTGAGAGTTGTGGAGCCTACCACCAACTCTTAGCAGTCCCTCGGAATCCAGAAAGGGATTCAGGGATATCAAAGCAGAAGATTGTTTCACAGGCTTGCTCTGTGACAACAGCTTAAATTCGTCAGGAAATGACTCTCGTTGTGAAAAGCTTGCAAGCCTTACAAGGGATGATTGCAGCTCATCTGTAGAAAGGGGCCCAGAAAGACGATCAGCCTTGAGGGTCCGCGCATTGTTATAAAAACGAAAGCAATAAGCTATAACTCGTTGTAAGCGAGCAAAGCTTGAATACTGATTGAACGGAAATGGTTCAACAGAGGTTACAGGAAGACTCTGAACTTCTTTTTTGAATTCTGGAAGCTCAGCACGAACATGTTTGGAAGTAGGCCAAGAGGCCTCACCTTCGCTTAGCCAGGTGGGACCATGCCACCAAAGGCTCAATTCTTTCAAACCTAAAGGGGTGATTCTCCTAGTGAGAAGATCAGCAGGATTAGACGTTGTGGGAACATGCCGCCAAGTGGCATCAGAGGTGAGTTGCTGAACATCAGCAACTCTGTTGCACACAAAGGTCTTAAGAAGATTTGGACTGGTTTTCAACCATCCTAGCACTATTGTGGAATCTGTCCACAGACCGATTCTAGATATGGGCAAATCAAGTGCCTTTATGACTTGCATGGAAAGTTTGCTTAGAAGAACAGCTCCGCAGAGCTCGAGCTTCGGGATTGTCAAAGGCTTTAAAGGGGCTACCTTGGCCTTGGAACAGAGAAGGTGAACCTGTACTTCCCCTTCCTGATTCTTGGAACGTAGGTATATCGACGCACCGTAACTATTGTTAGAGGCGTCGCAGAAACCATGGAGCTCTATCTCGACCACTCTCCGACAGAGGACGTGACGAGGAATGGCTAAGTCATTGAGCATGAGAAGCTCACTGCGATAGGTTAACCATTTTTCTTGTATGGCTTTAGGAACGGGTTCATCCCAATCCAGCTTTTCCATCCAAAGCTGTTGCAAAAGAACCTTGGCACCCATGGTGCATGGACTTAGAAGACCCAACGGGTCGAATATCTGCGATATTTCAGACAAGATGCTACGCTTCGTAGCCTTACTACTTGTAGAATTTGAAATATGGGATATTTCAGACAAGCTGCTACGATTGGTAGCCTTACCACTTGTAGAATCTGAAATATTGAACATGGAAGTAGGCCAAGATGCCTCACTTTCGCTTAGCCAGGTGGGACCGTGCCACCAAAGGCTTGACAGACCCAGCGGGTCAACTATCTGGGAAATTTCAGACAAGCTGCTACGATTGGTAGCCTTACTACTTGTAGAATCTGAAATCTGGGATATTTCAGGCAAGATGCTACGCGTGGTAGCCTTACTACTTGCAGAATCTGAAATATTCTCTACTGATAAGAATCTTTTCTGAGAGATTTGCAATGAATCACCCAATACCTCTACAGGTTTCTTGAAAGGGATAGAGACAACGAATCGACCATTCGCTTCTCGTTGAGTATTTTGCACGAAATGTGCCTCACAGGCGTTCTCTTCATTTGTGCGGACCCTTTCCTCAGGGTAATGTTCGAGTTGCCAAAACCTAGCAATGGGATCAGAAGCATCCTCGATCGTGCCAAGATTGCACTGTACAGGGTACGCAGAAGGGGGGCCTGTAGGGCCAGAAACAATCCAACCAAAACGAGTCTTTTGGAGGATGGGAAGATTTGGGCCTAGACCAATTTGTCCAATACAAAGGAGCTGCCAGAAAATGGGCGAACCAATCAGAATGTCGATGGTGCCCGGTTGGTCGTAGGACAGATCTGATAACTTGATGTTATCAGGAACCTTGAAGCTGTTTCGCTGGACGCGAAAACTTGGGGTTGTACCTGTAATCTCATCGAGAACAAGACAGGATAGGCCAATGCCGTATGAAGTGTGAGGGGCTTGCAGCTTGATATCACACCTAGCCTTGATTTGAGAAGTGGCTTTACTTAAGCCAGAAACAGTAACGTTGACTTCGCGAGTTGGAAGCTTCAACCTTTTACACAGATCTGAACGTATGAAGTTCGATTGGGAACCGGAATCCAGCAGGATTCGCACAACGTGAGGCGTACCATCATCAGCGATGAGTTTAGCGGTAGCCGTAGGTAAGAGTACCTGCAAAGCATTCGAACAGAATGCAGAAATCGATTGATTTAGTTCAACAGGGGTTTCTGCCGACATCGCAGATCCTGGTTGACTAGAAGAAGCATTTTGAGGTTTATCCTCATGAAGAAGTGTGTTGTGCCTTGATTTGCACTTTCTACACGTATATTTGGAGCTACAAAGGCTCGATAGGTGACCCTGAGTTAGGCAATTAAAGCATACGCGGAGCTCTTTTGCCTTTGACTTTCTGTCAAGAACAGACAGCTTGACAAACTTATCGCATTTGTACAAGGAATGAGATCCTTTACAAAGTGGACACGAAGGGGTACCCGACACAAATGATTTAGAATGTACCTTGGAAGACCTTTCGGGTACAAGCTTGCTATCTTTTACCTCTAGAGTTTCTAGAAGATTTGCTGTATTTTGTAAGAATTCCTTGAACTCATCAAGATTAGGCAGGTCAGAACTTGACCGGTTTCTAAGGACCTCCCATTCACGAAATGTAGTGGGGTCCAGTTTTTTAGAAACTACATAAATTATAACAAAATCAAGAAGCTCGCTTTCGGTAGCTAATGATTTGATTGCTGCAAAATGTTTGAATAACATATCGCTAATCGTACGTAATTTAGTTGCAGATTCCTTACTGCAAGATTCAAGCTCGAAAATAGCCTTGAGGTGGTTATGAACCAGAATTTTTGGATCATTGTATCGATTGCACAATGCCTCCCAAGCTAGAGTATAATTACCCGCAGTAAACTCTAAACTTTTTATAATTTGGCTTGCATCACCCTGTAAACTAGCCTTTAAGTAATGCAGCTTTTGAATATTAGTTAACGCTTGATTCTCATGAATTAAACTAATAAAAATCTCACGAAATTCCAGCCATTCTGACACGTTCCCTGAATATTTGGGAATCGAAATGGCAGGAAGGCGTACAGCTCGATTATTGCAATGTGAACTGCAATTTGAATGCGTTGATCTTACGCTACCGTTAGGAGATCCAGAACGATCTGGTGCAACATCAGATTGCTTGTTGTATTCATTAATCAAATATTCAGCTTGTGAGATTGCACGAAAATAAGAGTTTTCAAATTCGACTTGTTGCTGCATTTCAGATTCTGTATCCTTACTGGTGTCTAAAATTTGTTCATGAACCTCATAATATTCTGATAACACGGTGGCTATAGCATCCAATCTTTTTTGCAATTCAATAATTTGAGTACTAGGTAAAAATTGATCTTCATCATGAATTGTTTGCAAAGATTGCACGTGACTTGCGAAGCGCGTAAGCTTGCCCTTGATAGAGCCTCGTACTCTTACAAGCGGATCCATAATTGTTGAAATTAAAACAACTTAAGGATGAAAACTGTTCGTACGCCACTGGCGTGAATTTTGTACGCTTCTGGTACGCGGACCCAACGGGTCAACTATCTGTGATATTTCAGGCAAGATGCTACGCGTGGTAGCCTTACTACTTGCAGAATCTGAAATATTCTTTAATGATAAAACCTTTCGCACGCCTCTGGCTCGAATTTTGTTTACAACGCAGACAGCGCTTGATAACAACGCGAGAAACTTGTCGCTAACGACGCAGAAAACGACCCTGGTACAACGCGAGATGATTCACTTGTGACTGCTTCGACTGCAGTATGAAACATGCAGGGGATATCGCTAACAAACGTAATAGCTTGGCATTTCACGCAATTAAAATGTTTATATGACTCATAAACCATTTGTTTACGCAATAATACGCAGCTGAAATTATGCACATGTATAACACAGATGATAGAAAACCAAATATTCATGCATAGGAAATCACAAAATTAGGAAATTAAGCTTACATTGATATTGGTGTATGTGCCGCCTTGCCGGTTTTCCTCGTTGCTGTGGTTCGTACTACCGTCTCGCCTGCAGCTGCAATGCCCACGTGCACGAACTTGGCGCCAAACTCGGCGTTTGGCTATCTCGCTCTTACGTTGATAGCACCGTCTGCTGTCTTCCTTCCTCTCGCTAGGAATGAATTTAACACGATTGAAACTGCTTGTACTTGCCAATGACCAATGTTGTCGAATGCTGTCGCTGTTGATTGGACTCGCAATGACCTAATGTGGTTTAATCCGGCTCGAAGGACCAATGTTGGGGGAGCTTCCCACTTTTCCTTTATATGGAAATTTATGGTTGCAGGCTCGATTCGATTTTTTGCTGGACTGTAGGAATTGTAGGTTTCACTGAATAAATACACTCGTTGAAAGCCGGAAATATGTTACTTTATTAGCAATAAACAACACATTGAACATTTGAACATTTACAAGAATTAGCTTTCGTAGAGCGGACCGGTTCGCATGCTGCCACGTTGACAGATGGAACGTAAGTGAGTTTTTAGAATCGGAAGCCGGCCCGGCAGTCTACTGCGCACAGTATGAATTCAGAATGCAAGAGAGGCGGCAAAAGTTTATAAAGTCCTTAACAAAGCTGATAATTAAATTTGACAGTTAAATATTTAATTACATAAGTGTATAACTTCATGTTTATTTATTTATTTATTTATTTATTATCAGCACCTTCCAACAGGTTAAACCTAATTATAGGAAGAGTATACTTATATACATATAATATAATTAAATTAATTTAAATTAGAAAAAATAACTAAATACTATAAAAATTAAACAAAACGAAATACGTGTCATCTCAAAAATCAATTGTTTTCAATGTTTTTTTCAATCTCTGCATATTCACTTCAAATATATCTAATACCGCTGCAATGTTATTACAATATTTACATATGCGTATGAGTGGCGAATTCATTTGATAGTTAGTTCTAGGACAGCTGTATGAAAAAGACACAGCGTGTCTAGTGCCTAAATGTGGAACATGAAGGTTTACTGAGCTCAATAAATGTGGAGCATCCAAAATACCATGAATGATTTTATATAAGAAAATTATATCTGAATTTTTTCTTCTTTTTTCAAGTGTTTGAATTTGAAACAGATCTATTATATCTTTATAATTAATTGCCTTCCCATTTAGAATTTGTCTTTTTGTAGTAGCAGTACCGCAAAAATTTATACTGAATTCTTTCAAGAGCAACAATTTGGTAGGTGTATAGGGGGTTCCAGATTATTGCTAAATATTCTAGTTTAGACCTTATTAGACAGTTATGTTATCAAACTGTATGAAACGATTCGAACATACTAATTCGATTAACTATTAGTTAATTGAAAAACATTCAGAAATTGAACCCCCACGGGGGGGGGGGGGGGGGGGGGGTTCAGTGCATAGCAATAATGGGTAAGCGTGATAGTGCCGAACTTTCACTCCCAGCTAGCGAAACAAATAAACGTTATCTTTTCGAACCAGCAAAACTTATCACTACCAACAAATATTATTTATCACAAAGCAACATTCAAACAGCGCGAAATATAATATATCAAGGCAAAATTTCTCCAATTTACCTACATAATGCCCTTGCACTAAAATATCAAGAAATAACCAAACACCTGAAAGAGCTTACTAAAGGAGAATTTACAGTAGTACATAGAGGTAACCAATTAAGAATAAATTTGAACACCATTGAAGACTATCGAACAATAACCAAACATTACCAAGACAACCAACTCAAGTACTATACATACAGAAACCCAGAAGATAATCACTTATCTGTGAGTATGCGTAATGTACCAGTATCAATCACAGAAAAAGAATTATATACAGAATTAGAACTCAAATACCCAGTAATTAAACTATCCCGCTTATATAATAAAGCTAAATACCCAATACCACTATGTGTCATTGACTTAAGCAATAATGATGAAGGAAAATCTATCTTTAAATTAACCAAAATAATGTACAGCATAATAGAAATAGAACATAGAAGAAAAGTTAACGACTTACCGCAGTGTAAAAAATGTCAACAATTTGGACATACCCGTAATTATTGCCAGGGAGAACTACGATGTGTTAAATGCACAGGTAAGCATTTGTACACAGATTGTCCCAAATGACCCACCGCAATGTGTAAACTGCATACAAAATCATCCGGCCAACTAAAGGGGTTGCAGCTATTACATAAAAATTACCTGAAAAACTGAAGAAAACAATTAAGAAAGAAGACAAACAAGTAGAATAATAAATAACCAAACAAACCGACAACCCTTTAATGGAATCTTTTCGAAATTTATTCAGAAGAATACAAGTAACCAAGCTGCAATAAACAGCCCAGAATATGCAGAATCAACTGATATAATAAGCACATTAATACATAAAGTTATTGAGTTACTTATACCACACCTTGACAAAATTATTCCGTATCTAACAACATTAATCCCAGGCCTAGGACAACATGGATCCAAATAATAAACATCTCATACATAATTTAACAATAACTAATTGGAATGCCAATGGCTTAAAATCGCAAAAAAAATATATTCATTAACTTTTAACCAGACAAAATAAAGATGTAGGTAGCATGTGTCAGCGAGACGCATCTAATAAATTCGGAAACGTTTTGCATACCATGTTACCATGTGATCCGAAAAGACAGAGATGCACCAATAACAGCAGGAGGAGTAGCAATTATTGCAAAAAATCTCTCGAGATAGCACTCCACACGGAATTACATTTAAGTAACCAAGCGGTTAATAGAACAAGAATTGCAAACATTACTAAATGAAAACGTACCAACCCTAATAATAGGAGACCTCAATAGCAAGAATACCGCATGGGGATGCCGAGTTAACAACCCTGATGGAGTAAGGCTCTTTAATTACACGGCTGCGGCAGCTGCACAAGTCACAGCACCGCCGGACTGTACGTATTTCCCATATAGAAGTGACCACAATCCAGATATATTAGACATAATAGTGCAAAAGAATTTCAACTTCCCTATGTATCAAACAGTAGTTCCAGAAATGGATTCAGATCACCTCCCAGTAATCATCAACTTTCAAATAGAACCTCAACTAATAACTCCCTCGCCGAAATTAATCAAGGGAATTCTTCAGAGATTATATAAGTAGCAATATAAGATGTCCGTCAAACATAACAAAAGAGACACAAATAGACGAAGCAATAACACAACTTGTAAACAAAATCAAAGAATCTATCGATTATGCAACAGTAATACCGCACAAAAAATGTTTTCGAAATATTTCACAACCACCAAATCTCATAGTAAAACTAATAAAACAAAAGCATAAGCAGCTACGACTATGGCAAACAACAAGAGACCCTAGAGCGAAAACAGAACTTAACCGCCTAACACATCGACTCAAATGGCAACTGGACAATTATAAAATAGAAACAAGTACATTAGTGATCTGGAACCAGGAGATCCATCTATGTGGCGCGCGACCAAGAAAATACTACAGCAAACACCAGTAATACCGACAATAACCCACAACAACCACGATTATACTACAGACGAACAAAAGTGTAACATGTTCGCGGAACACCTACAGGACAATTTTACAACCATACCAGAACAAGACAACATGGAATTTTCAGCTGAAATTCATCGTATGGTTCCCGCACAGATTCCTTTAATATCAAACAACATAGAAGCTACGACTCCACAAGAAATTAAAGACCTACCAATGAGCCTTCCAATCAGAAAAGCTCCCGGCCATGATCTGATACCAAATGTTGTCATAAATTTCACGAACAAGATTTATGCATATCGAGCAACTTTATTCAATGGATGTCTAAGACTGGGATACTTCCCAAAACACTGGAAGCACGCGATAATACTACTTTTCAATAAACCGGGGAAAAAAGCCAATCAACTTACAAGTTACAGGCCAATTAGTCTATTAAAAGATTTTTCTGTTTGTGACCGACGGAGGAATGTTATTACATAAAAACAAATGGCAACTTGTTCAACAGTATGGTGCAATTTTAGATATACCGGGTGTCAACGAATTTATTAGACAAGTCATATTTTCTAGAGTATTAGGTGTATTAAAATGAGATTTGTTACAGGTAAATGGTATAGGGAGAGGAGAATTTTCGCGTATTTTTCACTTTTCGGTCACTTCCGGTTTCACCGGAAATGGCTCCGATTTCGAATTTTTAAATGGAACACCCTGTATATTTTTGCATATTTGGATTTCAGAGAAAATTTTGGATCAGAATGTGACATTTTAAAAAGTTTTTAAGCCTACTTGATTTTTTTAGAGCCAGTTTTAATATGGCATCTAGGTGGCCATGATCAGACGCAAACTAAGCTAAAGACCTCAGGTGATGTCAGAAAATTACAATCGCAAAGTTTGAGTGATTAGTATGATAGATAGGAATAAGACAAGTTGGCAAAAGCACGTTTTCTTGTCTAACTATTTTTGTTCAAATGGCGACCCTTTTTTGACAAGCACTTTCCGAAAAGATAATTTTTTGGCTAATCTAACGATACTAATTTATTTGCGATTGGATTAAAAATAAGCTCATAAGTTAAATATTTCAAAGCAAAATACTAGATAATAATTTATTTACTTTTGTCAAGTGTGCGATGGATAAGTTTTTAAAATGTCACATGCTGATCCAAAATTGTCTCAGAAATCCAAATATGCAAAAATATACAGGGTGTTCTATTTAAAAATTCGAAACGGGAGCCATTTCCGGTGAAACCGGAAGTGACCAGAAAGTGAAAAATATGCGAAAACTTTCCTCTCCCTATACCATTTACCTATACCAAATATCATTTTGATACACCTAATACTCTAGAAGTTATGACTTGTCTAATAAATTCGTTGACACCCGGTACTATATTAATTTTATTGTTCGTAATTATGGAAAAAAAGCAATTGTTTTTGTCGATTATCAGAAACATATATAAAATCTGATGAAAGAGACCGACTTCTAAAAACGAAAACTGCACCAGATATTCGATTTGAAAAAGACAGGTCTTTAAAGTTGTATCAAGAAAAATTTCTGGAAAATATCTTTCATGTCGTTTTATTGATTTTTAAAAATAAACTTCAGCTGCAAATAATATCCACGCTCTCAAGCTGAAAGTGATGCGGATCGGTTAATAGTTACAACAGCTGTCAATGCATCAAATGAAAACATAGTCGTAGTATCAGAGGATATAGACGTATTACTTATATTAACAGCTTCAGTTTCTCCTGATAAAGATATACATATATTTTTTAAAACCTGCCAAAAATAAAAAAATATCTTCTTCTAAAAGTCTTCAATTTACGCATCCCAAGTGTAGTGAGCATGTACTTTCTGTACATGCTTTAACTGGATGTGACACAACTTCAGCATGTTTTAACAGAGGAAATAATCTTCTTCTTCTTCTTGTTCAGGTGCTTATCCGATTTTGTATGTTTGCGTTCAACACGGCAATCTTCACTTTATTGGTTGCAATTCTAGATAACTTATTGGATGATTTCCCATTCCACGTCCTTAGGTTTTGCAACTAAGATAATATTCTTCTACGTCCTGTTTCACGTTTGCCATATACCGTGCCTTGTATAATAGATTGTAGTAGAACGCACTTATTCTCATTCCTCATTATATGTCCGAGGTATTGGAGTTTGCGTACCTTGATGTTGTGCATGACCTCTTAACTTTTTTTTTCATTCTCTACAGAACGTTAATATTTATTACACAGTCTTTCCATAATATCCACAATATTTTTCGGTATAACCACATTTCAAAGGCTTCGATTTTTACTTCCTTTTACGATAAAGGAAGTATTGGATTCACCCCAAAAATTCGAAATTGAGTTTTCAACAGATCTTCTCGTTTTAGAGTCCCCTGATCCCAAAAAACATATTTTTTTTCATTGGTCTGTCTGTCTGTGTGTCTGTGAACAGAATATCTCAAAAACGAAAAAAGGTATGGCATTGAAATTTCATATATAAGTTTTATGTACTATGTAGATGAGACAGCAAACTTTTGAAGAAAATCGCATAACCGGAAGTAGGTGTTTACTCTTGCGATTTTTAAATTTTTTTCGATTTTTTCCAAAACGGCTCTAACGATTTTTTTCAAACTTTATATTTTTATTACACTTTTAATGTGTATTGATGTGAGATAGGTGATTTTCCAGTTGAATACTTCTAAAATGGGTTTCTTTTGTTTTTTTTTCTATTTTTTTTTATTAACTCCTATTTTAAATACAACACTCGGTATATTATTACATTTTTTAATTCAGCTTAAAATTATAGAAAAAAATTGTTTCTTCAACTAACTCTCTATTTTGTACCGTTTTTGTAGAATTTGCTATTTTTGAAAATTTTTGACAAATGCTTAGAAATTAAAAATCAAATTTTTGGCTAATTATAAGATCACTGTAAAAGGAAGTTGTGTGAGTGTATCACACCAGATTTTTTGTGATTGTTTCGTTAAGTGTCCAGGACTCGACCCCATAGAGCAAGATGGGAAAAATGTAGTATCTTAGCATGCGAGTTTTGGTGTCAAGGTGCAGATTATGGCTTTTGAATATAGTTTAATATATTGAAGATAAATTTATATTAGGATGAGGAAGACGAATAGGACCGGCACCTTATTAAAGATCCACATGCATAAGTCCTAGTAAATGAAGCAATGGCTATGTTCACGAAAGAATAGCAGTGGTTTATAAGACTGCTAAAATTTATATAAAATGTATGCTTGCAATGTATGGTGCGAAAAAAGTAACTGCTTAAACTCTTACAGGAATGTTTAATTGATAGAACGTTTTTTATTATTCATATATACACTCTACGCAAAATACATAAAAACATAAAATCTGGACACTCTACCGCAGAACGACACTCCCATTCTACTATGAACAGTATAAAGCCCTCCGAAATGAATTAAATAACACCCTGCAAACGAATCGAAAGCGCTACGAGCAAGATATAGCACAAGCCAGTGGGAAACAGCTATATGCTTATATTCGACATCAAATGGCCTCTACTGCTGAATACCCAACTGCTCTTCGCTCTGCCAACCATGAGATCATCACTGACTTAGCAAAAATCGCTGATTCCTTCGCTAACGAGTTTGAAAAATTTAACGTTATAGAACCGGATGGCCCGCTACCCCCTGTAGATTCAGTCCCTGCAACACACTTTCTTGAAGACATCTCCTTTCAGATTGCTGATATAATTAAAATTTTGAAATCCTTAAATGCAAATTCTAGCTCTGGCCCAGACTTGATACCAACTATCTTGCTGAAAAATTGTGCGAACGAATTAGCACCAGCACTCCTTACAATTATCGAAATTCCCTGGACACGGGCGAACTTCCCTCTGACTGGAAAACGGCTGTGATTAGGCCAATCTTCAAGAAGGGTAACAAACTCGATCCGACGAACTATAGACCTATCAGCTTAACTAGTGTGGTGTGCAAGGTTATGGAAAGACAACAGGTTACTTGAGTTTGCTAGCCGAACACGTCGCATTCCTCCTCAACAGCACGGCTTCATCCCCAGAAGATCCACCGTAACTAATCTACTCAACACCACACAAAGATGGATAAGAGATCTGGACAATGGTAAACCGACAGATGCGATCTACTTAGACTTTGCAAAAGCCTTCGATAGAGTGCTCCACAAACGCCTATTGCACAAACTTCATCACTTCGGTATTCGAGGTAAACTGTTATTGTGGCTTGAATCTTTCCTTACAGGCCGAACATTTCGAGTTAAGATTGGTAGACACGCCTCCACCGCCCGAGCTGCTACGAGTGGCGTCCCTCAAGGATCTGTCCTGGGTCCAATATTGTTGATCCTATATACGAGTGATATAACCTGCGACACGAGAACTAACTTCTCCTTATATGCAGACGACACTAAAATATTTTCCAACCCCCTCGTAAGCCATCGTGAGTTGCAACAGGACCTAGATAACGTCCTCGATTGGACACGGAAATGGTTGATTCCACTCAACGAATCAAAATGTGCTGTTCTTCACATAGGAAAAAACAATCCGCATCACCAATATTCCATCAACGGACAACTGCTGCAACAAACTAATAGCATTAAGGATTTGGGTATATTAATACAGGACAATCTGAAATGGGAGGGACATGTAACTTGTACAATTAAAAAGGCAAATAGAGCTCTGTTTTTGCTGAGCAAAGCGTTCAAATCCCTGGATAATGCCTCATTCACCAAATTGTATCAGACCTATGTCCTACCACTCCTAGAATACGGTTCCTGCGTTTGGAGTCCTTACTATGCAAAAGACATCTCAGCGCTGGAACGAGTCCAACGAAAAGCTACAAGACTTGTGCGAAATATCAGAAACCTGCCTTATGAAGATCGACTTAGACAACTAAACATTGCTACACTATCCACGAGAAGACAACGTACTGACATCGTCGAAACTTACAAGATCCTTAAAGGTTCTTACGACTCCCCAGAACTTCTTGGTTTCTTCAACATGTCCCTCCCCCGGAACTTGAGAGGACATGACATGAAAATCAAGAAGTCCAAGTTTAAACATGACAACCACAAAAACATTCTAGTTAACCGGGTCGTGGAACACTGGAATAGCCTTCCAAGGGAAATGGTTTCAGCGCCCTCTTTATTGCAATTTAAAAATCTATACAATCATTATTTATCTCAAATATAACTGTGATGGCTACTGTGATATTGGTTGGGATTGTTGCAACGAACTATAAATCTACGAAACGAAATTATATATATACACATTGTTACACTTATTTTACATAATTATATTTAAACACAAATTTGTACGAGATTCGGGCATTATCAGTTTTCTACTGCTGCCTGTACATTAAATAAATAAATAAATAAATAAATCTAGGAGTTACTACAGAACAGCCGTATTTTTTTGTCTGTGACGCAAAAATTTTTGCAATATATGACGTACCGCACTTGATAAAAAGCGTACGGAATAATCTCCTATCAAAGGATTTTTACGTGGAGGGCAAGAAAGTTTCTTGGAAAGATATCGAAGAGGCATACAAAATAGATAAATCTTCTTGTACTGTTCGAGCAGCTGTAAAAATCACGGATGCCCACATCTACCCCAATACTTTCCAGCGAATGAGGGTTAAATTTGCAATGCAAGTGTTTTCCAACACCATGAGTGCTACGATAAGAAAAGAACTGCTGTTGGAACGGGCGAGTTAAAAAGCACCAGCGCTCTGGATACTGCAGAATTCTTACAGAAAATTAACTATTTATTTGATTGCTTAAACAGTCGAATGCTGAAAGACCGTAACCCATATGCATGTGCTCTATCCGTCAACGTACCGCGTACTGAAAATAATTTGAAAGAGTATTTGCAGTGGGTTAAGACTTGGCAAACATATACATCTAATAACAAGGTGAACCAAGGTGTTTATTGTTTTAAGGGACTTATTTTAACCATGCAGTCAGTTATGGAGCTATGGGAAGACTTAAAACAAGAAGGGTATCGTTTCCTCCTGACCAGCAGACTAAACCAAGATCCTCTAGAAAATCTTTTCGCGGTCCTGAGGTATAGGGGAGGCAATTCTTCGAACCCCACAGTAAAATCTTTCCGCCAAGCACTACAGTTCAACATGCTGGTTAAATTGCAGCATCCTACAGAGAGCTCCAACTGCGAAGTTGATGAAGATGCTGTTGTCAACATAGCGAATGTTGAAGTTCCAGAAAAAGACGTCATGGGATATGTTGAGGACATACCATATACAGTTGCTGAACAAACTGAATTAGCAGAAGATGGTGACCTCAGTTTACTCAGTGAGGTAATAGAAGTTTCAACACAAACAAATCAAGAAGCCACATTAGAATCTTGTGCGGCGGTATATGTAGCTGGTTATGTCATTCATAAAACGCTTTTACGTTTTAATTGTGATCAGTGTCAAAATATGTGCAGCCGTGACTCTGTAGTGCATCATAATGAACTGTTTTTACAGCAAAAAGGCTATGGTGCGGGCGACTGTGTTATTTACCTAAAAAAACCTTCAAGTATTTTAATAAAAATAGTTACAATGTTACTTGAACATTTTGAATATTATTTTAAAAATAGTAAGTCGTGTGTAAGTTTTAAGAAAACATTATTAGCATATAGTATAAATAAAGTGAAAATTTTAGTACCAGGGTGGCTTAACGAGCAAGACACATGTTACTCTCATAAACTGTTTTTAATTAATCATTTAATTAAGTGCAAACTCCATAAAACGTTGAAATGGCTGTCGCAAGATTTAAGGACTACAAACCAGTCTGGTACACGCAACAAAAAAATACAACATTTAAGTAATGTTTAAAGCTTAAAAAATGTACGTTTATATGCTTACAGATATATTTGTGTACTTCCTATTCTTTGTAACTTTGTATATTATATTGTTTTATTGTATGTAATATTTACACCTTGAAAATCTCATTTATTTAATAGATCATTGAAATTGGTGAGAGTAAGAAATGTATAACATCTTTATTTTAAAATATTTTAATTTAAACTGGCGTTAATGGATCTGACTCAAATTTCCTACAATCTGCCTTTAAAAAAAGTAATTAAACCCGTAAAAGATTGGGGCAAATTGGGGTTCAATCCCTAACAAGAGGTACCTAACTCTTTATTAACAAATTATTATTTATATCGCCCAAAAATTATGTCAAATGCAAGTAATAATAATTTATTTAAAAATAGCTATTTGGCATAATTTTTGAGCGACTTAAGTATAATAATAATAATAATAATAAATGTCGTTTATTGAGCAAAAATAAATAAAATTGTTATTTTACAATATACTTGAATTATGAATACATAAGTTGCTCAAAGGGGAGAAGTTCAGGCGTGCTAATCGAATTAGCATACTGTTCTACCACTTAACCTCAAGGTAAATAAAGAAAACAGATAATTTGTTAAAAAAAGGTATATTGTTGGGTATTGAACCCCAACCCTCGATTAGTTTGCAGCTCCTTAACCACATAAGTTCTTTTTGGTTTCTACTCTAATTTACGTTTAAAGTGCAGTAATTTAAACTAGAGTATAAATTATTAAATAATTGTGGGTTTTCTGTGAAAACCGCCCCGATTCATTTTTTTTAATAACAGATTGTACAGAACTGGCGTCAGATCCCTAATCACCAAATTAAATTTTTGCATACATTTCTGAAAGATAATTTAATGTCGATAATAAATGTTCGAATAATATTGTCTTATTCTTTGCTGAGACTATACATAGAGAGATCGCCAACTTAAATGTGCCTAAATAGACATTTTTTAATGCATCAAGTAAATGAGATATTCAAGGCGTACTGTTTTAGTAGCTGTACTCTATACGTATCAACTTCACAAGATACAATATTATTTTTGTTTTTATTTGCTTTTTAAAATAGATCACTGTAAACTATATTAATCGTCAACATTACTTGAACAATAATTTCCTCTTGTATTAAAATTTTTAAATAAAATCCGTATATTGTTTATTAGTGTTTTTTTTTTCATTATTTGTACATAGCTAATTCTATATTCATTATAGAATTTTGTGAGAATAAAGTGGGGACAATCCGTATTCCGTATAATCTTGTGCTCATCGGTGAACTTTTTGTTGAAATTATATTAGAAACCTCTTATGTAATTTTTATAGGTACCTAGCTACCTATTAAATGTTTGAAAGTGTTGCATGTGAAACTTATAAAACCTTTATTTTACTTGGTACGAGTTCATCCGATTGACAACAAATGTTTTAAATAATAACAAAACAAACCAAAGAATATACACCTATATTTAATATTCTTTGTAACAAACTTAACTTAGATGTAAGCAGAATCAAACTACTTAAATATTCTTTGGCAGAATACAAGTTTATTTCGGGTAGGTACAACCATTGTAAAACTATTGGAATTGTAGAGAGAAAGTTCTTGCAACACTGTTATAGCTCAAGAATGCTAATGACGCATTTACCTGCTGAATGCCACTGATAAGGTAATCACTTTGACGCTAGGAGCTTCCAGCGGCATTTTCGAACAAAAAATGATATATTTAACCAAGTAAATAGTTATGCAACCCAAATCACAGCATATACTTTATAGCCCATAAGGCTGTCCTTCTTCCCCTATCTATATTCTTTGTATATACAAAACAGTGTGGTCATAGGGATGTCTTCGCCACTATTGGTCGACGCGAATATCCGCCATTAACAGGCAAAATATTTAGTTACTTTTCAGTTGTTCTCAAAGAGGTTGGTAGAACCTGTTCATTTGGTTATGGAAGAAAATAAAACCTTTCAAATCTGACAATTGTAAATTGTCAGTGTCAAATAATTCATTAGCGTCACACGCGGGTCAAATTTTATTATCTATTGCCCTGAAAAACTAATATTCTGCACAGTATTTAAATGTGACAATTTATAATTATGCTATTGTTGTAATAGCACAAGATGCGTTCGACTTGGAATATATGATAAAGAGATTACATCGGTGCTACGATAAATGGGGCCTTAGCATAAGTTTAGAGGAAACGGAGTATTTAGTAGTCAACTCGAAAGCACAATATGAAGTCTTAATAAATGAAGATGTCGCAGTAAGACAAATAGAAAGGTTTAAATACCTCAGTGCTGCAATACAATCGATGGAAAAGGTTTGAGAACAGAAGAGATCAGAACGCGAATAGTACAAAGTATCTACTTAAAATCAATTTGATGGGACAATACTATCTCTAACAAAAACAAAAAAAGAATAGGTACAGTAATGGTAGAGTCGGTGCTATGTTATGGCAGTGAGGTATGGACTGTAACAGCGGAAATGAAACAAAGACTAAACACAGTTCAAATGGACGAAAAAGCGCAAAGGTATCGAGACGAGATAGAGTGACGAACGAGGAAATAAGACGCAGAATGGAGGCACCAGAATCAGTTGTGGACAGAATTGGAGAATGGAGGAGACGACGTGGCTTATGAAGATCTTTAAATGGTCGCCGCTGGTTAAGAAAAAAAGAGGTAGACCACGCAAACCGTGGAATGAGGGTATTTGGAGATCCATGGAGGAACCTGCAAGAAGACCAAGCACAGAACAGGGAGGTTTGGAGACAGGGAACAGGAAGACGGCATTTAGCTGTATTGTAAACTAGCATAACTGAAACCGGTTGTAAACTTCATGTAACACCTTAAAGCACTACGAACGAACGCCAATGAGAAATGTCAATGTCCAAAAATAACACTGCACGTGTAACTAACATCAACTAGTTAAAATAACTAGCGCCAAAATAATGACCACTCAAAAACGTTCTATTATTTCGAAAGGCACTGTATATCAAATTTGCCTGTTAATGGCGGCCAACAATCGTATGGCCACACTGTCTTGTATATAGTCACTGTATCGAGTGTAGAGACCCTGTATATTAAGATTAGAGATGGGACATACAAGTGATCAATGCTGATAGGTTGGAACCAATTTCCATGGCCTGCTGAATTGTGTGACAAATGTCAAAGTGACAGCCGGCCATGGAAATTATTAATGTCATTTGAATTTTGTAGTTTTTGCTGTAATTACAAGTGGCATTCTGTTTATTTGATTTTTTATTAGTGCATTCATTCATTCGTTATCTTTAGCCTCTTTGACATTTCGGGGTCGAGGATCATTATTGTGAATAAATTTTACTAAAATCACTGGCTGTTCAGCAGTTGGATGTAAGAACCGTTCCAGCAAGAACATTTCTGTGTTTAGGTTTCCAAAAAATTATCCTTATAAAAAAGTTTGGGTAGAAAGATCTGGTATTAAGATCTTGCAGCATGAAAAATCGTACAGATTATGCAAAGAACATTTTACACCAGACCAGTTCTTAACAACAGGCAAAATCCCATGTAAAAGACTAAAATATAATGCTGTGCCATGATTATTCCATATAAACAGTTGTGGGAGCGAATTCTATTGAGATAATGAAGATAAAAATTTTGAAAACAAAGTTACGGGTAATTTTCACATATAATCTCATAAGAGCATTAATTCTTTCCGGAAATTTTTTTGAGTGCGTTTCAACAACGTCGTATTAATTTGCCCGAGCGGGACGCGAGGGCAAATTAGGTCGTTGTTGGATGCACGAAAATAATTTCCGGATATGAATTAATGCTCGAATGCAGATTCGGTAAGAAAATCGTAACGACACAAACCCTCAAAAGAAGTAATGTCTACCTACAAAAAATTTCCAAGAAATTTTTGTATTGTCTTGGTTACGTCTCGTGAACTAATTTTTCTATTTCTATTTTGACGGCGACATTTTGGAAGTTTTTTAAATTAAGACATTATTGCACATCAAAAGAAAGTCATAAAGAACCTCAACAGAAGAATAATAATTTTGAAAAAAATAAGAGACTAGTATTAAATTACATTTGAAAAGAAAAAGGAAATCGGCTTTTCAAAACATCTTTGATGATGATCAAATTGAGGCAATGCATCAACAAAAAGCAAGTACTACACTCTGGTCAAATAAAACAGTAGCAACAGCTTTGAGATTAAAGTTTATTTGTGGTTCTAGTGGATATAATACAAACCTTAAATAGAAAATTGCAAGATATCACTTTTGAGAGTGGTATTTTAGAGGATGTGTTTAATTTCCTCAAAATAAAATAAACACTCATATTAATTTGTTGTTATACATATAAAAATGAAATATACCTATACGTTATTTTAATAAAAAGTAACTTTAATAACTAATAACTTCTGTAACAACTCATTTTCAGTTTTAATTGCTTGAGTATTTGTTTCGGTTGTTGAATTTCTTTACTTCCAATTCTTCTCAATTTTTATTTCATTCTACAATGGTTTTTCGCAATTCGTGCCATTCTTGTGATACACTTGCATGACTTGTAGTATTACGAATGCTAATTGTTAGTGTATTTGGCATACGTGATCTACTAAAATGTAAATTTTAAGATTTATAAACTATAATTTTAAATTTCAATAATAGTTACTGTTGACATTACTGCCGTTCTTTTTATCAATATCGTCTGCATCATTTGTTGTTCCCAATAGCCTACATTTGGTGTATTGTATGTTGTTTTCAAAGTTCTCTAAAATAGATGTTGAACTAAAAATTAATTTGATAATTTTGAAATAGATACCATTCCTATAGATAGAATTTTTGGCCTTTTCTCTCTGTATTGATTTATTAGCAATTTGTCACTTCTTCCGGACAGCGTTTTCAACATTGCTTTGGGGAGAATTGCACATTTACGCTTCTTCTATACAACATGAGCCTTTAGAAGTAACAGCATACACAGTTAAAAAGGATGCTGAAACGTAAAAGACCCTTAATCAAGCATATCAAATAACTTTCTGACTACTCTTAACAATTTTAATTACCTTTTTGTTGCTGCTCTGTTTGATTAACATGGTTAATGACAATACTTTTACAGCGTCAGAGTAATCGTGCATTGGACAAGTTATACCGGGAGTCTATATTTACACAGCTGATTGCAATGTTCTTACATCTTTTAAAATGAATTTGTAAATAACTATACGTAAATCCAATCTGAAACAATTTTAAGGTTAGTTTTTGCGCAACTTGAACCCACACTTGACCCGTTCGATCTACTCAATGCCAGGAATAAATTCATCACGTTTTGGTTCGTAATTCGAACTACAAACGAACAGAATGCAGTTCACACAAACGAAAAAATTGTCTTGCACTAAGCAAGTCTGAGTAGCCAAACGAACAAAGCTTTAGAAAGAAACTGTAATCACAGACAATTAGGTAGCGCATAGCCAAATCTGTAAACGAATTAGAGCGATGTCAGTGGACAGCGCTCAATACATGTCATTAATTTTGTCACACCAATTACTAAATGTTCCACTGAGAATAGATTGTAATTATACTATGTAATAAAAAAAAAAAAAAAAAAAAAAAAAAACAGACAAGTTCTCACTCCCTTACTCAGAAGTAGGGCCAGGAACTTGCGCGACACCTGGCGTTACTGACAAGACTTATGACAAAACAAAATACCAAACTTTATAGATCACTGTAATTTTGTCGCTACACTACGCGGAAATTGGCGGGCAATTTAAATTCAAATTTGTGTGATACAGTGGCGGCCAAAGAAACCGGAACACTTTTTTTGACCCAATTTTCAAAATGCGAAAACTGACAATTCTAAATAACAATCATCAGAAGTCATTGTTTAGATCTGAATAATGACTTTTGATGACATTTATTAATTAGAATTGTCTTTTGTCAGCCAGTTTTCGCATTTTGAGAGTTAGGTCAAAAAAAGTGTCCAGTTTTTCTTGGTCGCAACTGTATTTCCTTATAATAACTAGTGAAACTACTTATAGGAATATTTTCATTTGAATTTTGTATTTGCATTTTTATTGACAAAATTAAGCAACTGCAAGTATACTAAGCTGATTTGGCACGACATGCAAACAAATTTAAATTCAAATTATAAGTGAAGTTTCATAGCAATTTCATCAGCATTTTATATTGAAAACGAACGTCTCTGGGAAACTGTAGGGCAAACATACTTACAATCCAGTTTTTTCAAGAATGGTTGGCGTTAACACCCTTGTTTATAACCTTGTTGATCTAATGTGGCTACTTATTTAATAAATAAAATTAACTGGCCCTGGTTAGTACTTTTATTAATATCTAAACAATTTAAAGTTGCAATTGGCATACACTTAATACTTAATGTCTAGACATTTGCATTGCATTTAAATAAAATGAAGTTAGTACTACAAGTAACTCATTTAAATCTTATACAAACTTTTTTGATAGAATCACAATAAATATTTTAATGCAAGATTGTACAGTAAATGTTATAGCATTTTACTTTAATGTAGTAACTCACTGAATTTTTAAATTGATCATTCGCTATCTACTAAGACTCCAGTAAGTTACTTTTTCTCAATACCTAATTACAGGGTGTATACTAACTCACACTTTGAAAATTCCCTGACTTTTCCAGGTCTTCCAGGAGTTTTCAATCAAAATTCCAGAAGATTTTTACGTACATACATACATACTCTAAAAGTAACTTTTTACGAGAAAGTAGAACAACACGCAAGCTATTAGATAAAAGAAGACAAGTATGTCTAACGTACGTACACCTGCTGCCAAGAAGCTTCCCGTGCGGAGCCTGATTTTGCGCAATTTGAACGTACTTACTACATTTACATGATGCTCTGGAAGCAAGACAAGTCAAAACAATCTGGTTACATAGTGCCTCTCGAATCGAATAAACTTTTGATAAAGTAGTTTGTCGTTGTAATTAATTTTCCCTGACTTTTTTTATAAATTAAGCAAATTCCCTGACTTTTCCCTGATTCCAGAGTTAGAATGTAATTCCCTGACTTTTCTAGGTTTTCCCTGTTTTCCAGAAAGTATACACCCTGACTAATACGTATGTGTCAGGATTTTTCATTCAATGATCAAATGTAGAAATACGTCAATGTTATATATAATATTAATATGTATTTTTCAACCGTAGAATCATGAGAGCTCAACTCTTGTTTTAAAGATTATAATTTTATAAACAATTTGTTACTTAAATTAAACAAGAAGAAATTGACAAAAAGACAAGCGCTTAACGTGAGGGTTTTTTAAATAAAAAAAATAAAATCTGGCTAGACAAGAGTTTTGCACGAATGATCTTTGATTGAAGAATTAACTTAATAAATTGTAGAGAAACGTCAATACGTTAAATTTTACATTTATTAAAATGCAAAAGTAACGTGGTTTTCTTTTCAGTGTACGAATTCTGTTATAACTTGTCTCCAATTTATAAGATTAATTAACTTTCAAAATATTTGCTATTTTTCAATAAAAATTAATTTTTAAATTGAAGAAGAAAGCCATGGAATTATTTATTTTACCAAAACAGAACATGATAAATCTGTTAACTAGTTTTGCTTAAAAGAATTATTGAAATCTAACTAAAATTATATACAAATACTAAATTAATCAAAAGTCTGCTCTCTACGTTTAAGCCGTTTAAAATATTTAACAATAACTAAAACTTGAAGAGGATCTTGGTTTTTTCTTTACTCCTTGCAAAACCTTTGCTATGTAATATGCTATTAATTCTATTTATATTATCTAAATAAAACTATATCTATACTTCTATGCTTCTGTGTACGTTGTTGCGACAAGAAAGGGTAGTTTTGCTCTTACGAAGTAACTGCATTTGCTTCGGCATTAATAATCTTGGACTTCATTTTAGCAGCTGCCTTTTTCAGCTTCAGCACTTCTTTGCGTAGCTTACTCTCATTAGATGTTAATGAAGTCCGACTAGCTGGTAGTGTTTTGACAATTACTGGTAGTCTTCTCCTGGCTACTAGTGAACCTTAAAACAATATTGACGACCATTAAAAACATAAAAACAACCTATAATTTTGTTGTAAGTGTAGCTATTCCAGCAAAATGCTACAAAGTTTGTAGAAATGCTCAAATATAATTTTTGAAAATTAAAACTGCTCCTTCATGGCACAAAATACAAATTTGAATATTTTCCCTGTTTACTATTGCCAAATATGTCTGTCTTGTTTTTCCTCGTAATCCGTAATGCTTCAAAGTGAGATAGATACAGTTACACTAAGAGTTATTTGGTAAAAATGGGAAAGAGAAAACACCACAAAAAAGTAAACTTGGAAATCTACCCTTTTTAAAGTGGATTTTAAGCTTTTTCTTAAAACAAAAAGTAGTAAATTCTAGAACTGTGCTTAAATAGGTCGTAATATGACCCTAGCAAAAAACTTTGACCTCAAATTCAACACCTGCTGGCAACAAGTATTCATATTCTATGCCAATTATTTCCTCTTGCCAAATTCAGGATTGAAATTTGAAAAATAGCCAAGTAAAATTGTACCTGATCTTGGTTCTTCAGTAATCTCCAGAGGTGCACCAGGTAATGTCGACATTGTTCTCGTCAACTTTGCAGCACATCCCACCGATGTGACCTCACCTGCAACTAAATTTAAAAATTAGCAATATAGAGGTTATATATGTTTATCTAATATGTTCTCTTACAGTGTATGTCAACGTACGGCACTTTCTGCTTTGCTGTTGTCTTGTATCTCTTTGGAAAATCATGCCGCAATACACTCAACTCTTCACCGGTGGCGCTTAAAGTTGATCGCAAAGATGCATTAAACGTTGCTATTATTTCTGCAAATACCATTATATGTTAATTATTGCAGCAATTAACATGTATATTTTTAAAAGCATACCTCTCACTTTTTCAGGAGTCCCAAGCTTTTCTTGAGTGAAGTAACAAAAACAATTTTCTGAAGTTGCATCTTCGTGAAATTCTGAAACATGTTTGATTATCGGAATGAGAAAATCGCATTTACAATACACATAACGTTAACCATAAAACAACATCTATTGCAAATTCGAATATTTTAGATCGCCAGTTATGAAAATTATATTAAAAATGAATTACATACCTGCTAAATTTGCCCATTGTATCTTTGCAGAACAAAGGAAAATGCGTCTCCACCAAATATTTCGAATATTTCATGCCGCGGAACTTCACCATTATCGCAGCCCGGCACACAACACGGTTTCTTCTTTGAGCTATCGACGAATTTTGTCCAGGAACCAGTCAAACAAATAAACTCAAAGATGGAGCCGAACAAAGCCAAATATGTGCTGAATTTGCAGAATCGGGGAATTACCGCAAAATTACGCTTCGTGTGAGAAAGACCCCTAAAACGAACATGCGCAATAGTTGAACTAATATCACGTGCGTAACAAAAGAATAGGCTGTCCTTTTTCCGCGCGCATATCTACTGCCACCTGTACTTACTGAAATATACTACTAGCAGGGGCCCACTCGGCCTATTTCAGTTACCACTGCCGACTGTAATTAAATGTGAATAGATAATTTATACCAATCTACAGTCTGTAAAATCCAGCTATAAAAATCAGACGCAATTTTTACTGATAATAAATAATTATTTTCGTTATTTGACATTTCGAAATTTGTCGTGTAAAGTAAATGTCAGTTTGGTAATGACATCTTGAAATTTTGTTTGAAAAACAGAAACTGATCAACTTAGCCTTGGAAACTGGTTCCACTTGTCCCATCTCGTATCTTACTTTTTTACTTTTTATACAGGGTCTCTAATCGAGTGGCGACACTAGCGCCCTCAGACCAGTGTTGCCAGCATGGGCGATTTTTCGCCATTTGGGCTACTCGGATAGTTCTGTTTGATAAAAAATTTATGATTTTGCGACAAAGCAAAATCTGGGCTGTTTCCGAAAAATATTGGCGATAATTGGGCTAACTATTGGGCACACCTGATTTCAATTCTATATTTCGTAATTCTTACAAAAAAATACCGAGATGAGTGGGAAAAATTTCATGAATTTAAAAGTATGACATGATACTACCCAAAACAAACTTCTGTATATAAGCTCGATTTTTTTAGGTTGGATAAAACGGGGTGTAGATGACCATGCCTTTTGTACTGTGTGCCGTTCAATGAATTTTACCAATGCTGGTGAAACATTCATATTTAAAGAAATTTAAAAATTAATACCATTAAAAGTAATGCTGTGGTCGAACGCGTATTTTTTGTGATGACTGTGGTAAAATGCAAATTGCGAAATTGAATGAAGGCAGAATTGCCAGACGCAATACTTCGACTTAGAGCTAATTTTGGTAATGAAAATATTTGTTGTAAAAATTTTAATCCTTCAGACGACTTTTTGCATATTCTACCGGGTGATTACAAATGCTTTTCCATCAAATTGTCTTTGAAATATTTGTTGTATGAATAATATGTTAGTGGCACTGTAAGTCTTGTCAAATTCAAGGTTAGCTAAATCTAACCTGCTAACCTCGAATTTGACATAGACTTAAGTGCCAGCAACATATTCATACAACAAATATTTCAAAGGCAACTTAATAGAAAAGCATTTATAATCACCCGGTATATGCAAATCAGAAGATGATACAAATGAGAAAGAACTCTTAAATACATTAACAGAAGAAATTCAAGGAATAATTTAATACTGTTTACCATAATGTTTTCCTTATTAGGTAGTAGCAAAGAACATATTATAACATGTTATATGCTCTGTGGTAGTAGGTATAGTTTTATTGCATATTAACGATTATTGCATAAGTTGTAAGACGCATTTTTTTAAAATAAATAATTATTACATTAATTTACCGTTTTCGTTATTTAATTATTTCAGGAAATTATGAATTAAAAAAAAATGTATCTAATTTAGTTGGCTATTTTTGGGCTACCTAGACATATCGCACATCCGGAGAAACAACGACGTAAGTGCAATTTTGTGAAAAAATGGCACAATACCACCAAAATACAGAAATATTGTAATAGTTTCGGTAGAACAATGGCATATTGACGATTTAGTGTCCCACCGATAGAGGGCAGTTATGTCGATATTCCATTTTGCGAAAAGTAGTTGCCAATGTAGGGACCATAGGAAATATAATCAGATAGAATGGAAACTTCTCAATAAAAGTTGTCATCGTTTTGCGCCGTCTGCCGAGATGTGCGGCAACTAAATGGGAACGCGGGAAATTTAAACCCAGAAAATAAATTAGTATTTTATTTACGGTATTGCTAATATGATTGAAATTATTTATATACTTCTTGACGACTATTAAATAATTTATTACCAAGCATATAAACAATTTCAATCATATTAACATAGCCTAAATAATTAATAAATTAAAATAAAAAGCATTTTTAACAATAATTGTTACAATAAAATAAGAGTATAAGTTGCTGAAGGTTTTTATTAACTTTTATCTCTTTAGGTTTTTAGAAATAATTATCACAAATATAAAGCTTCAGCAAATATTTTGTACCGCTCGCTGCATTCCAATAATTCGGCACCTCACGTACACGTAACTGATGCATGTCGTCTAGTGGTCTATTTATTTCTTTCAACCACTCCTGCCGTTTCATGCTATTTCTTGGTCCTTAATTTGCAATAAGTAATTCATTAAAGAGTATTGCTAAATATTGCAGTTTAAATTACCTTCAGGAACTTGAAACAGCGTATACCCTTTTATGCTGTTGTTCAGGCAACCTTTAACGTAGCAAATACAAACCATAATGCTATATATATATATATACGTTTTGACAAATTTCGTCGGGAGAACTAGGGAATCCGAGATCACAATCATCTCTTCAGGGCATAATTTAGGCAAATAACCTGTAATCGTAAAAACATTTTAAATTGCGGTTAAAAACGATCATCTGCATAACTTACAACCTAGAGAAAGGATTGTGGCATCGCATTCGAAGGATATATTACTAATAAGAAAAATTATTTATGACCTTACTAGTAGCGCCTATGGTAAATTTGACACTGACAAACTCGTTTTTTAAACTTGTCAAATGGTGTTTCCCTACCTGTGTTAGCGTAGCTAACGTGATTTAGTGACCTTAATCGAATTTTCTTAGAAGCGTCATCTGCTGAGATGTGCGGCAACTAAACTAAATAAAACATTTAGTTGTATAGCAGTGCGCATAGCATGGTAGGGACACAACGGCAGAAATGCCAGTTGTGCTTTGGATGGCATGCGAGGTAGTGCTCGAGTCAGTTAAAGAACGACGTAACTGCTGATGTGTTCAGTTGTCAATACACAACAACGACATAAGTGTAAATTGTGTCATTATTGATATAAAATATTCCTAAGCTGTGTGTCGTAAGTGTTCAATCTGTCATTTTTTTACTTTTTACCTACGTAATTTTCGTATTTGTGACACCAATATCAAACCATAGGTGCCTCAAAATGGGTAGTCGTGCGCAATTAATAATGAATTTAGCGCTACAAAATCAAAATAATGTTCGAGGAGCTGGAGATGAACAGGGAAATGATGCAATACCGCATAATTTCGTGCAAGCAAAGTCAACAAATTTGACAAGCACGAACTCCAGTACAGGTATGGACTAATCAGTCTATAGTAGTTTTCTGGGATGTACGTTAATTACAAAAATTGTTTTAGTTGAAACATCACTCCTCCAAAGCTGCCAATTTTGAAGCAACAACTTCATTTGAAGTGTCAAGCAGTGAACCTACAAAAGTACTTTTAAGACGAGTTTCTGCGCGAACCTATTATGAAAGCGACGATTCTGATAAAGAGAACTGGGGTGAAACCAGTGACGAATATAATCCTTCCGATGCAAAATCTGAATCTAATAGCGATGAAAGTTTTATTCAATCTGCTATCGACTCGACACCCGTCAGTTCTCCACAACCAACACCTCTGAAGTCCCCACAACCAAAACAAGGTAAAAAAAGAGTACGTAATCCGGAAAATTGGAAAAACGCCAAAAAAAGGCTGTTAAAGAACTCTGGCAGAAGTTATCTCTCTAAAACAGGAAAAGCTGTTGACGACAGAAAAATTAAACCGCCTTGCACTAGCAAATGTAAATTGTCGTGTACAACAAAATTCTCAGAAAGTGCAAGAGGGGAAATTTTTAAAAGGTATTGGCAGTTGGCGTCGCTACAAAGGCAACGTGATTTTTTGGGCTCTTGTATTGAACCTATTCAAGTAAAATATCGCCGAATATATTCCTCAGGGGAACCACGTAAACCAAACTGCGCATTTTTTTTGCAAAATGAAGGTCGGCGCATTCGAGTGTGTAAAACGTTTCTAATCAATACTGTTGGTATAGCAGAACGAACGATCCGAACGGTTATTCAGTCTAGAGTCTCAGGTTCGGGCATAGTGGCGGAAGACAAACGTGGCAAGCATGGTCATCATGCAAAATTGAATGACGAATTATTGAATTCCGTTAGAGCACACATTAATTCTGTGCCACGTATAGAAAGTCATTACCTTAGAGCCAATACTTCCAGAGAGTTTATAGACGGTGGGTTGTGTATTGCCGAAATGCACAGGCACTATAAAAGTGACAGGGACAATGATAACAAACCTGCCGCAAAATATGATACTTACGCTCGTATATTTAATACTGAGTTCAACATTGGATTTTTTGCTCCGAAAAAAGACCAGTGCGATCTTTGTGAGTCATACCAAAACGCAGTAGGTTCCGACAAAGAGAAACTGGAGGATACTTATAATTTACACCAAAACAAAAAGGAGTTGAGTCGAATAGAAAGATCTCGAGATAAAGAAATAGTTAAAGGAGCAAACAGCAATACCGTGTTAGCAGTGTATGACCTGCAAGCTGTTCTACCAGTACCCTCAGGTCAAACTTCTGCATTTTTTTATAGCTCAAGGTTAAACTGCTTCAATTTTACTGTAAGTATTACATTTCAGTGATCAGAATGTATTCATAACCATGTATGCTTTTCTGTAGATATCGGAAATTGCAAATGACAGAACTGTGTGTTATTTCTGGCACGAAGGATTAGGCAATAGAGGTGCTACCGAAATTGGCTCGTGCGTGCTGATGTTTTTGGCTGAACTATCGAGCAATCGACCAAATTGCGACGTAATCTTCTATTCTGATAACTGTGGGGGCCAACAGAAAAACAGGCAAGGAAAAGCTTAATTTTTGTAAACTACTAATCTTATTTAATACCTTCCTTTGCAGGTTTCTATTAGGCATGTATCTCTATGCAGTAGAAAAATATGCATTTAATTCCATCACTCACAAATATTTAATAAGAGGCCATACCCAAAATGAGGGGGATGCTGTTCACAGCATCATCGAAAAATCAGTGAAGAAAGCAAAAAAATCTGGCTCAATATACGTACCAGATCAATATGTTTCCATAATCAGACAAGCCAAGAAAACTGGAAATTCCCTTGAGGTCAAAGAACTCAGCTTTGGAGACTTCACTGATTTAAAGTTGTTGACTGATGAAATTGGACTGAATCATTCAACAACTGTAGATGGAAACAATGTCAAAATATCAGAATTAAAAATGATACGATTTGTCAAAGGAAGTGAGGTATATTTTTTTAAAACCAGTTACTCCCAAAAAGAGTGGACAGAGGCTTATGTTCAAACGAAGAAACGACGATCTGGACACAAAGTAATCAGCACAGTTACTACAAAACCAGCATATAAAACCAAAATAGCCATTAGCGAGACAAAGAAGACGGCTTTGGCATCCCTTCTTGAAAAAAATATAATAAAAAAATATTACGCACCTTTCTATACTGGTTTATTTGAACCACCAACAGCGTAAATCGGTATAAATAATAATGAAATGTATTAAATATGTTACTGTAAGTCATTTTCTAAATAATAGTTTCTTTTTTAATGTCTGAACTTATGGTTTTTTCTGTCCCACGTTGTACTAATAATTAGGTGCAAACTGACATAAATGTAAAAAATGTAATTTTTTAGGAGAACAATGACACAACTGTAATAAAAAAAACTTAAAATACAAAAAAATTGGCTAAAAATCAAAACTATGTAAAACTAGAGAAAAAAAGCAGTTTATCAACTATATTGAATGTAACAACATATTTCGTTGATGTGCTTAAACTTTAGTGAAAGTACGTCCCAGTTTTAATTTTAAATTTCTGAACAATTGCATCTATTGCATTTACGTCGTTATTTTCCTGGATGTGCGATATAGAAAAGGCGATTCGGCAACGTGAAATACTGGCAACACTGCCTCAGACGGGTGGGCCAGTCC